>VDFB02265939.1:0-195813 GCA_007258455.2 Sequoia sempervirens
TTTAACTCATTCTATCAACTCCCCTTAATCCACCCTCTTGCATCACTTTAACTCATTCTATCAACTCCCCTTAATCCACCCTCTTGCATCCACTTAATCCACTCTCTTACGTCACTTTAACTCATTTTATGAACTCCCCTTAATCCACCCTCTTGCATCCCTTCAACTCATTCTATTGGCTCCCCTTAATCTGCCCTCTTGCATCCCCTTAATCCACTCTCTTACATATTTTCAACTCATTCTCTCAACTCCCCCTTAATCCACCCTCTTACATCACTTTAACTCATTTTATCAACTCCCCTTAATCCACTCTCTTACGTCGCTTTAACTCATTTTATGAACTCCCCTTAATCCACCCTTTTGCATCCCTTCAGCTCATTCTATCGGCTCCTTAATCCTACCCTGCATCCCTTAATCCACTCTCTTACATCCTTTCAGCTCGATTCTTTCATCCCCTTAATCCACCCTCTTACATCACTTTAACTCATTTATCAACTCCCTTAATCCACTCTCTTCTGCATCACTTTAACTCATTTTATGAACTCCTTAATCCACCCTCCTTGCATCCTTAATCCACTCTCTTGCATCGCTTTAACATTTATGAACTCCTTAATCCACCCTCATCCTTCAACTCTCATTCTATCGGCTCCTTAATCTACCCTCTTGCATCCCTTAATCCACTCTCTTACATCCTTTCAACTCATTCTCCTCAACTCCCCTTAATCCACCCTTACATCCTTTAACTCATTTGCTTATCAACTCCATAATCCACTCTCTTCATTAAGCTTTAACTCATTTTATAGACTCCCTTAATCCACCCTCTTGCATCCCTTAATCCATCTCTTACGCCAGCTTTAACTCATTTTATGAACTCCTTGAAATCCACCCTCTTGCATCCCTTCAACTCATTCTATCAGCTCCCTTAATCTACCCTCTTGCATCCCCTTAATCCACTCTCTTACATATTGTCAACTCATTCTCTCAACTCCCCCTTAATCCACCCTCTTACATCACTTTAACTCATTTTATCAACTCCCCTTAATCCACCCTCTTTCATCCCCCTAATCCAACCTCTTAGGTCCCCTTAATCCATCCTATGGCTAACATCATTTGAATTTGTATGGAATTTACTATATGCAATTCTTTTCTTGCATGAATTTTTTACTTAAATGACTCGTAAAAATTGTAGTTACTTACATTAATTATTTTTGCAAGTTCTCATCAAGTCGGTCTACAATGTGATTGTTGAACTGAAAAACTATTTTATCTGGAGACTATGTAAATATCAATTTTTGGTATTCACCTAAAAGTTGATAAGCTTTAATTGTATCTACATGCACATATATGTTTCATCATGTTATATAGTTGTACATTAAACTTCTTGATGTACATTATATATGTTTGTTCGATGTCACTTTTTAAATATCTTATTCAAATTGTATAGATTATACATATTTCATGTGTCTTCTATTTACCACATTTTATATAATTATTCAATTGTATAGATTATACATTAAATATACATACAAGGAGATGGTTTTTTGTTTATTGATTCAGATATTTGCTATGTAATTGGAAAATAGTTAGAATTACTTGCCCTTAATTTATTATGAATATGATTTAAGAAACTATTTAAGGAATGTTTTAATTTGTCACCTAACCATCTGATAAGTTATATATATATATGAAATTTGATTCTAGATAAGAATTATTATATAGTGCATGTATTACTTGAAAATTTGATAAAATATAAATATATAGATATGTATATAAATGCATATAATTATGAAAATGAACATAACATGATCTCATAATTGACTGCATATATAATCATCATATTAAAGTCAACTGATATAAATAAACACACATATATGATAATAACATGTTCAAAATAAAACTAGAGATCTACATAGTCCATAAAATTTATATGTCAAGTCCAACACATATATTGAAATGAAACTAGAGGTTTGTAGTCCATAAAATATAAAACTATCTAACTCTCAGGCTGATCGGTCAAATCAAGTCTCCTCTTTGTTCCACGTTGACTAGATGTACCTGCATCATGCTGTAAAAGAGTTCAAGAAACTCGAAATTAGATTTAAATTTATTTAGAAATTTTGATATAATTAAACATATTTAAAATTGAAAATATAAACTTTTAGATAAAAAAACTAATTAAATATCGACTAAATATATTAAAAATGATTTCTAGTATGCATAAATTACCATATGGTCATGTGAATCAACTGGCACATTTTCTTCAACAGGTAACATAACTGTCTGTTGAGAAGATGCAAATGCCTGATCCACTATATCCTGCATATTCATATAAAGCAAACAATATGTGAAAACCTTGAATATATATATATATATATATGTTCGTAAAAATTGTATAGGAGATTTAAAGTAAAGTTTACAACCTCGAATGATATGACCTCATGATCACGCACCTGAGATTGCCCATGAATAGATGTCAATGATGTCTCAGGTGCGCGGCCCGCCATGGTTATCTCATCAAATCCCTACATATAGATGTACAACAGTTCATATAGATCATTCACACATGTGTATGTAAATGTAAAAATTAAATTAGATCTATGATGTGTATTTAATTTAAACTTAACAAACTTTTGAAAGCACACACCTGAGCTGATGATGTCTCAGGAGCGCTCACCACTGTAACTTGTGGCTCATCAATACTAGGAATAGTATGACTTCCCTGCATCTAGATATAATATATCAATTCACACATGTGTACAAATTCAAATTAAATTATATATATATATGGACACACAAATTATTTAATATATTTTGGTTCAAGTACCTATTGAAAAGGTGAGCCCAAATCTACAGCACTCGACATATACACACGATGATGATATTGAGTTTCGAGCATCACATCATCATGTTTCTATACACCAAACACAAAATTATTGAATTAATATTATATTATATATATAGTTTGATGTTATTATTTACATGAATTTTTTACATTTCAAACTTGAATTAAATTTAAGTTCAAAAGATGAACATACCTGTGTGGGACGATCCTCAGAATATAGTAAATTTAGGTATGATCCCGCCCCAGATGCATGTGCCTCACCTGAAGTGGATGTCTGAGTATCCCTATAGCCCGAGCCTCCATGCTCTGTATTGGCCACTTCAGTGGCCGCGTGTGTAGTCTGCTGAGTGAGATGTCCTGAAAGTGAACTCAATGCTCCTAGTGTAGATAACATGGTTTGCTGCTGAAATGCAGCGGAATACCAGGAGAAGGAGGAGGAACAAGAGGCGCAACTGGAGCACGTCGTTGAGGATCGACACGTGCTCCTAGTCTATGTTGGGGCATGCCACGCCCAGCTCCCTGAAATGACCTCATATCAAAATAGTTGGGTTTTTTACCCAACTCAAACTCAGCCCATAACTTTCTCAAAAAATATAAGGGCACCTCACTGTTGCCATGTGGTGGAGTATCAAACACCATCCACCATCTCTCCCAAAAATTTGCAGCTATCTGCGGGTGCCTACACCATAAAATTGAAATTCTTTTTTTTGTGGGTGGTATTGGTTCGTTTGTTTGGGGGTTCACAAAATATTGGCACATAGCTTGTTTAGTGATTTTTAGGTCATTGATTTCTTTATATGACAGCCCATCTGCATAGAATTGTCTCCTCTCTTCTCTCCATTGATGGAACCTATCTAGGTCCGCATCGATAGATCGAACAGAATCGACAATAGTTTGCATTGTAGATGCAAACCGTGTGAGATGTGGAGGGATTCTAGTCTCATTTTTTATGAGATCTATGTTCCCTTGAATCACAACTAAGTTGGCTCGAATATTGTCTCTTAGTTGATTTTGGTCAAATGGAGGAGGGGGTGGGGGTTCAGGTGGTGGAGAATGCGGAGGTGAGTGAGGCATATCCTCATGTGGTGGGGTGGCGTGTGCACCAGGATCTATAGGAATTTCTGGATTAGGCATGAAATCCTCTAAAGTGAAAAGTGGATCCATGGACGAGAAATGATATGGCAACTGCATGTTAAACAATTAAAAAATCTATATCAACAAACTAATTAAATAATGCACACAATTTCAAAGTTATTTAAAAATCACATTGAACATGCACAAATTGAAAATATTTTTCATTTATAACATTAAAATTCAATTTATAACATTAAAAAATCATAGCATTAAAAATTCATATTATAAATGAGAGTTGAATAGAAACTGATAGTCACTTAAGAACTATAAATGAGAGTTGAATAAAAACAGAAGGTTAGTAGAACAAGTGATGAAAAATATTGAAAATCATTGAAGACAATTCATAAATCAATCATGAGAAATTCCATATAGGGATAGTAATTAAGATACATTGAATTATTATCCAAGTGACTCCTACAATACCTATTTTTTATAAGTTTTAAGTGTCTCTCTTGGAACCTATGGTTTGTAATTCATGTACAAATTAGAGTTAGGGTTAGGGATAAGTTTAGGGTTAGGCTTAAGATTGGAGTTAGGGTTATGGTTATAGATAATTAGGGTTAGGGATAAGGTGAGGGTTAGGCTTAATATTGGGGTTAAGGTTAGGGTTAGAGTTAGAATTAGGGTTAGGTTTGGGTTAAAATTAGAGTTATTTTTTGGGCATAGGTTTAGGGTTATGGTTAGGAAAAGGGTAAAAATTAGAGTTACGATTGGGGTTAAGGTTAAAACATGAGTTAGGGTTGAGGATAGGGTTCAGGTTAGGGTAAGAGTAAGAACTAGAGTTAGTTTTGGGGTTAGGGTTATGGTTAAGGTTAGAGCTAGGGTTAAAATTATGGTTAGGGTTAAGGTTAGAGATAAAATTATGGTTAAGGTTAGGGTTATGATTAGAGATTGAGTTAGGGTTACGGTTAGTGTTTGGGTTAAAATTAGATTAAGGGTTATGGATAGGGTAACAATAAGAATTGGAGTTATGGTGGGGATTAGGGTTATGGTGAAAATTAGTGTTAGGGTTAAGATTAGGGTTTGGGTTAAGATTAGAGATAGAATTAGGGTTAGGGTTAGGGTTATGGGGTTGAGGGTGAAGTAAGTCTCTAATTTCTCCAACTGGGCCTGAGAAAAATCTTGTCACTACAATCAAACTTAGGTGCATAAAGTTTTTTAGCTTACTTTTTATCTCCCTATTCTTCACTTTCTATATTCCTTGCTCATTTCTTGTAGATGGAACTTCTTACCATATTGAAACATTTTTCAAAAGATAAGGCTTCTCTCATATATTTTCATTGATTCAAATATTTTTCTATTAATCTATATTGTTTCTCCTTAATAGATTATTCCTAAGGGATGAGGGGAATGGTTTCAAATTCTTCTTCATCTTCCTATAAAACATGGGGTTTTAGGAATTCAAAAGGGTGTCACATGTTGCTCTACTTTTTTTTTTTTGTTGATTTTTCCCTCCTTTTGGGATTTTTTATGATTAAATATTCAACCAACTTCCTAGAATTAGCCCATTTGACTCCTTTAGCCTTGATTTAGAATTTGAAAATTCTTTTAGAATTCCTCTTTTTCTCCTTACCCTTTTTTCAATAAAATTTTATGATACCTAAAATATTTCTTATTTCTCATTGGACTTACAAAAATAAAATAGGGAAATGACTATAATATTTAAGTACATGTTATGAGTGCCCTAGTTATGGGGCCACTAGTGTTATATAATAAAGAATGTAATTTTAAAGTGGCATTGATAAAAAGGTTTGTACATGTAGGTTTATTTTGGAGCTTGTAAAAAGGAAAGAAATTAAAAGATAGCTATTTAATTAAATCCTAAGATTGAGAGTGGTATTCTTGTTTATCCATTAATTTTACTTGAATAGATTGGACACCATATTTTCCTATCACTAGAGATTAGAGGAGGGAACCCCATTTATTTCCATATATAGTTAATGGATGAAAATTCATAAATCAATCATGAGAAATTCCATATAGGGATAGTAAAAGATACATTGAATTATTATCCAAGTGACTCCTACAATACCTATTTTTTATAAGTTTTAAGTGTCTCTCTTGGAACCTATGGTTTGTAATTCGTGTACAAATTAGAGTTAGGGTTGGGGTTAGGGTTAGGGATAAGTTTAGGGTTAGTCTTAAGATTGGAGTTAGGGTTAGGGTTATAGATAATTAGGGTTAGGGTTAGGGTTAGGGATAAGGTGAGGGTTAGGCTTAATATTGGGGTTAAGGTTAGGGTTAGAGTTAGAATTAGGGTTAGGTTTGGGTTAAAATTAGAGTTAGTTTTTGGGCATGGGTTTAGGGTTATGGTTAGGAAAAGGGTAAAAATTAGAGTTACGATTGGGGTTAAGGTTAAAACATGAGTTAGGGTCGAGGATAGGGTTCAGGTTAGGGTAAGAGTAAGAACTAGAGTTAGTTTTGGGGTTAGGGTTATGGTTAAGGTTAGAGCTAGGGTTAAAATTATGGTTAGGGTTAAAGTTAGAGATAAAATTATGGTTAAGGTTAGGGTTATGATTAGAGATTGAGTTAGGGTTACGGTTAGTGTTTGGGTTAAAATTAGAATTCCTCTTTTTCTCCTTACCCTTTTTTCAATAAAATTTTATGATACCTAAAATATTTCTTATTTCTCATTGGACTTACAAAAATAAAATAGGGAAATGACTATAATATTTAAGTATGTTATGAGTGCCCTAGTTATGGGGCCACTAGTGTTATATAATAAAGAATGTAATTTTAAAGTGGCATTGATAAAAAGGTTTGTACATGTAGGTTTATTTTGGAGCTTGTAAAAAGGAAAGAAATTAAAAGATAGCTATTTAATTAAATCCTAAGATTGAGAGTGGTATTCTTGTTTATCCATTAATTTTACTTGAATAGATTGGACACCATATTTTCCTATCACTAGAGATTAGAGGAGGGAACCCCATTTATTTCCATATATAGTTAATGGATGAAAATTCATAAATCAATCATGAGAAATTCCATATAGGGATAGTAATTAAGATACATTGAATTATTATCCAAGTGACTCCTACAATACCTATTTTTTATAAGTTTTAAGTGTCTCTCTTGGAACCTATGGTTTGTAATTCATGTACAAATTAGAGTTAGGGTTGGGGTTAGGGTTAGGGATAAGTTTAGGGTTAGGCTTAAGATTGGAGTTAGGGTTAGGGTTATAGATAATTAGGGTTAGGGATAAGGTGAGGGTTAGGCTTAATATTGGGGTTAGGGTTAGGGTTAGAGTTAGAAGAATTAGGGTTAGGTTTGGGTTAAAATTAGAGTTATTTTTTGGGCATAGGTTTAGGGTTATGGTTAGGAAAAGGGTAAAAATTAGAGTTACGATTGGGGTTAAGGTTAAAACATGAGTTAGGGTTGAGGATAGGGTTCAAGTTAGGGTAAGAGTAAGAACTAGAGTTAGTTTTGGGGTTAGGGTTATGGTTAAGGTTAGAACTAGGGTTAAAATTATGGTTAGGGTTAAGGTTAGAGATAAAATTGTATTAGGGTTTCTAATTTTAGCTCACCTAAGGGGAGAGAGGTTTCTAAGAGGTTTCTAGTTTTACGTTTTAGGGTTTAGATTTCTAAGTTATGTCCAATTTAGGTTTAGATAAAATATAGTTTTCAATTTATAATTTAACGTTATTTATTTTTTAAATACAATTTAAAACTATTAAAAATTGAAATAAAATGCATTAAACAAAAAAAACATAAATACTAATTTTAAAACAAAAAAACAAGATACAAAGCAAAAAAGGGCAGAAATCTACTAACCTGTAGGTCTCAGAGGTCAAGTGTGTTGACGGGAGGAGCGAGCAACAGCCTCTAAACGCGTACGCGCTCTTGCTTGACTTCTCTTGATTCACCAAAAATAGTGGATAAAATGAAAAGCCAGCAGTTTATTTAAAAAAATAAATACTTTTCAATAACGCGTACGCATTTACAAACGCGTACGCATTATAAAACGCTTATGCGTTACTAACGCACACGTACGCATTATGAAATGCGTATGCATTTGTAATAGCTTGCGTACCCGTTCCTGAGCGCGTACGCGTTCGGATTTAGGTTCGGGCGTACGCGTTTACTGCGAGATTTTTTTTGTTGCCCAAAATTTCCCCTCTTCGTGTACTCAACTTCTTGCTTTTACCCAACAATGAGTCAATTGTTGCCTATTAAATTACAAACTTCATTTTTCTTTTTTATACATGTTTAATATTTCTACTTTTGTTAGTGAATCACACATATGATGAATTATATTTAATACATTAAATGTGCATGACAAATACATGAAATAAGCATGCAAACGAATTTCTAATATTTTTCAATCCTCTTATTTTATTTTATTTAGTTTGAATTTTTAATAAATTGACATGTAATGGTTGCAACATATAATACTATACAAAATTATATATTAATATGATAAAAACAATTATTTTGTAATGATTAATTTAAAGGTGAATATTAATATCAATAAAATAATTTTATGTATTTTTTCTTTTAATTTTTTGAGTTCATCTTATTTTTAATTTCTTTCAAAATTCTCTTGTATTTCTTTCCATTGGTCTAGGTTGTTTTTTATTATATTAGTAGGGAAGGGCATATCCCATATAGTAACAAAGCAGAGTTGAAACAACATCAAAGATGATCTACCTTGTTTCTTTTATCCTATGATTCAATTTCTACCCAAAGACAATAGCCTCCTTCCTCTTTTCATTTAAATAGAATGTTGTGTATTATTTGTCTATCTTAATTTCTAATATACTATTCACAATTACTTTGTGGTCCCATGGGGGGCTTGGGCTTCTATTTTCATGGATCAAGTAGTCTATGAAGCAAAAAAAATTATGGTATAATTGGAATCTTTTCCATAAAAAATAGCAGCCCCTACCTTTTAAGATTGCAAATTTCAGCCGATGAAATTGAGGTGGGGCTAGAAATTGCCCCTACAACTTAGGAATTTCTTTGCCACTTGTCTATCACTTAAAATTTTAAATTCCTAAAAAAAAAAAAATGAGAGAATTTTTATGTATTAATTAATTTTTATCAAAGTACTCAAGTTCATTCCTTCAATTTTGGAGTTCAAACTCTTAAGCTCAATTGCAAAATTGAATTCATGGGGACACCGACTTTAAAATATTCCTAAAATATCTCAACACCCACTGAATTTTTTTAGGAAGCCCCCCTCCATCGAACCTTACCCTTATATATGTTCAAGTTGTTTGTTGATTCTTAAAAATAATAAATAAAAAATATTTATATTTAAAAGAAACTTTTTAAACTTATTTAACTTAAATATTTTAAAAAATTATTTAAATGCATATTTTTATTTAAATATGCACATCCCTAAAAGAAAAACATAACACAACTGTAAATTCAATAATATAAAAAATATATATTCTTTTTATTAATAATATAAATATTAAACTTACCAAAAAAAAATAAAAAAATTTAAAAATCAAAATGGAAAATAAAAAATGGAAAAATACAGAAACAAAATCAAAACAAGAAAAAACTAAAAACAAATAACTATATAAAAAGGAAAAATCAAAAAACAAAAAATCAAAGTTTCAAATCATTTCTAAATTGACTGTAAGCATTTACAAGTTATAATATATATGGTATTTTTAATCTGTGGCAAAAAAAACTCTTAAAACAGAGATAAGTGTTAAGATTCTAAAATAAATTTAAAAAACTATTTTTAAAAAAATAAAGCTGCCGTTAAGTTTCTAGAATGAATTAAAAAAACTGTTTTTCTTTTTTTAATAAAGCTGCAGTTCGTAAATCTTTGTTTTTAAAAGCAATTCATGTATTCCATTGTGTGACATCTCCAAGCAAAGTTTTTGTATTCATAGTTTTTGCTCTCGTCATCGCAACCACAGTTTTTGAGCTCATCATCATCGGCACACATTCTGCTCTAACCAGCAATACAAGATTTACATCTGTGACCATTTCATCAGGTATGTAAGCATTGCAATTCTTTTGTGTTTAGAAAATAATTAGAAATTTGTGCAATTTTTTTCAACCAGTAAATAGAAATTTATATAAATTTAATATTCTGTGTCTCTTTTAAATTATTTTATTTATCTGTATGATGTATGAAATTTATTTTTGCCCTTTTCCATTTACTTATGTTTCAATTTGAAATTACGCTCTGCATTTTGAATTGGTGTTTAAAGAAAGAGTGATGTGGATAATAAGGAAATAAATCCATCCATTCCCTCTCCTGTATATTGCGCAAAGAATAAAAGAGTTCTTTATTTCTGTTCTGTTTTTACATATGTAGTTTCAGTAGTATAAATTTAGGCTGAAAAATCCGAGTTCAATAACATTTAGAATGATTATCCGAATGATTGTCCATATGCTTGCAAACATGCCGCCATGATGAAGAATAAAGCATGTAAATCTCAGATATTTTATTTCTTATTTTGGCCATAGTTAAATATTCCTATGGCTGTATATGAGCTTATATTATTTTTATGTTTGGAAAGATGTTAACTGTATTTTGAATGCTCATTTTTTAATTTTTTATAAAACTTTTATTTATTATTTTGTATTTTGGTTTTTAATTTTTAAAAATTATCAATAAAATTTAATATGAATTAATATATTTTTGTTTTAATTGTTATTTTAAATATATTTTAAATAATGTACAGATTACAGTTCACAGCATGCTAAATGTACATATAAACAATTTCTGGACAAGTGATTGTTTAAAATTTGTGCAATATCCTCAATAAAAATATGGGTCTTTAATTGTTTACAAACTCTTATTAATTGATATCTTTGTCTTGAAATTAAAAGTGCTTTGACTGGGTTTTGTAGGTGGAGTAAAGAAAAAAATGGCTAGGGCAAAGGGAATTAAGCGAAAGGGCAGTGACAAGCAAGTAAAATCTGAACATTCACAAATTAAACAAATGCAAATTGTAATATGTAACTAATTGTACGACTAATTTGCAGGGCCTTAGCCAACAAACGGCAGTAACAGTAGATGCAAAAGATGACAGAGAAGCGGTGGCAAATTTGAAAAGCCTGAATGAACGTTTGCTGACTACAATTATTAATGAAAGAAGAGAAATAGATGAGTTGAAGACAAAGCTGGAAATGTGTTATGATCATGAAAAGTTATTACAAGATAAGATGACTGAAGATAAGCAGTTGTGGGATTCTTGTAAGGAGAAGTTGGATGCACAGGTTTCAGGGCTACAAAATGAGCTTAATGAAACAGGAGTATTCAGCCAAGGACTTGAAGAACTGTGCACTAAGCTGAGACAAGAAAAAACTGATTTGGAAGGCAAGCTGAAAGAGTTCAACAATAGAATTAAGGAATTAGAGGATGAAATATCTAAAGGTGGAAGGAAGCTGGAAGGAAGACTTGTACAGCTGGAAGATGAAGCACAAATTTTGATTGAGAAACATGATGAATTGTGCACTGAATTAATTAAAGAAAAAAACGAATTGGAAAGTAAGGTGAAAGAATACAATGATGAGACTGAAGAATTGAAGGCAAAACTGTCTGAAGGTTGGCGCTTGTGGGATTCTTCTAAGACAGAGTTGGAAGGGCCAGTTGCAGAGCTGCAAAATGAGCTCAATGAAACAAGAGTGTTGAGCTTGAAACATCAAGAAGCCTGCATTCAACTAAGACATGACAAAACAGAATTGGAAGATCAGTTGAAAGAGTTGCATAATAGGAATGAGGAATTACATGCAAAAATGACTGAAAATGGTTCCTTTTGGGATACTAAGGCGAGTTTGGAAGATAGAATTGTAAAGATGCAGAAAAAGCTTAATGAAACAAAGATTCTGGCCCACAATAACCATGTCTTACGCACTGAATTAAGTAGAGAAAAAACTGAGCTGGAAAATAATTTGAATCACTCCATTAATGAAACTAAACAATTAAAGGAAAAAATATCTGAAGATGCGCACTTGTGGGATACCTGTAAGGGAGGATTTGAAGTTACAGTGGCAAAACTGCAAAATGAGCTTAGTGAAGTGAGAATGTTAAGCCAGAAGCATCAAGATTTGTGGTCTCAATCAGGACAAGAAAAAAAAGAGTTGGAAAAGAGTCTTAAAGGGCTACAAAATGAACTTGATGAAACAAAGATTTTCAGCCAGAAACACCAAGAACTGTGTAATATGCTAAGAGAAGAAAATAAAGGATTGGGAAATAAGTTGAATCAATGCAATGATAGGATTGGGGAATTAAATACAAAAATTGAAGAAGATGGGCGCCTGTGGGCTACCAATAAGGCGGATTTGGAAAGCAAAGTTGCAGGTCTTGAGCATGAGAAAAGGACATTGACCCAGGAATTTAAACTTCTGTGCACCCATTTAACAGATGAACAAGATGACTTGGAACACAAGCTGACAGAATGCAATGATATGTATGAGAAATTGCATGCACAGATGAGAGAAGATTGCAGCCTGTGGGAAGCTTGTAAGGCAGAATTTGAAGACTCTGTTTCAGGGCTGCAAAATAACCTTGGTTTGATGAGCAATGAAGGAAAAATTTTGAAGCATATAGAATTGTGCACTGAATTTGAATTTTTGAAGGCTCAATTAGGAGATTATAATGATACACTAAGCTCTGTAGAAGATGAAAGATCGAGTCTAATGTCTCTCTCAGAAAGCAATGCAAAGAGAGTGGACGCCTTGCAAACTCAAGTGCAATTGATTACTGATGACAGAACACATTTGAGCAAGAAATATGAAGAACTGACCACTGAAAATGAAGCTCTAAAGTTGAAATTGGAAAATTATAAACATAGACTTGATTCAGTAGAGAATGAGAGGAACTCACTTAGATATACGTCAGCAAGCATGGAGGAGGCTAATGGTTCGTTGAAACAAGAAGTCCAGGAGCTTCAAAACAAGTTGGGTATGTGGGCTAAGGATTGCAAACGAGTTTCCACTGATGATATGGTCGATTCAGAAACAGGGGAGAAGCAGTTACTCAGATCTCTATCAGAAACCAGTGATAAACTGATGGAAGATCTGGTTACAGAGAATAGAACAGTGAAACAGGAAGCCCTTCGACTTGATAAACAAAACCAACTGTCACAAAAGGACATATTTAATAAAAAAACATTACTTCAAACAAAAGATGGAAAAATTAAGTTGGAACAGGTCGGAAGGAAATTTTCCAAAATACTGAAAGGATATGGAGGTCTAAGGGAAGAGCAAGTGAAGAGAAAAGAAAGAGAGGATAAAAGGAAGGAGGGTAGTGGGAGGGTTTCACATCGGAACCAAACAGCCTTCATTGGTAATTTGATGTCTTGCATTCTTCTAGATAACAAGTCTACTGCAAGCAGATGCTTATCTTCTAGCACAAAAGAAATCATTCTTCCTTCTGATGCACTACTTTCTGGATATCCTTATGGCTGGTTTGGTGGAATAGTATAACTAACCACCTTTCTCCCAACTCTGTGAAAAATGTATTTTGACTTTTAATTGATTATTAAATAAATCAAATCTACATTCTTGATGTTTGGATAGACAATTTTCAATTATATATATAATATTTTCTTATATATTTAATTTATTTTTTTCTATAATTGTTCAGACTTATATCATAATGTGTTTTCAGCATTATTTATATAGTTTTTAGATCATCTAAATCTTCTTAAAAGACTAACATGATTTTATGGTGATACTATACTTATAGGTTTATAGTTAAACCTCTGCTGGTCTAAAATAAATTTACAAGATAAAAATATATTTTAATATAGATTTAAGAATAAGAAATATTATAAATTATAATAAAGTGTGTTATTATTATATGTTAGAGGCTTGACTATTCGTGGCAAGCTTTCAAGTTGTCAATTATTTTTCTTGTTCTACTTAGAGGTATTTGGACTATAATCACATGGAGGTTTCATTCTTTCTCTTTTTCATTCTTTCTCTTATTTTTCCTCATTTGATTTAGTAAGTTTATCTTCATTTTGGTATCTTCTAGTTTTCTTTAGTTTGTGGTTTTTGTCATACTTATTTCTTGTTGTGTAGGTGATTCAAAATCTGGTTAAATTATGTTGGAGGACTACAACCCAACTCCTCTCCCTAATTTGACCACCTCAAGTAAATTCCAAAACCATCTCAATGGCCTATAATTTTTGTTTGGTCTTTATGTCAAAAGAATCCTAAATAGTGAGAATCAAAATTTAACCAAATGACCTTTATATAAGAACACATGGGGTTTCCTCAATTGACACTCCATGCATCACAACTTATGTGTTTGTATATCTAAGTGAGTTCCTCTTTTGTACTGGGTCAAGTCTATGTTTAAAATTTTCCAATTTCAACTTCGAGCTTCATTTTTAGTGGTCTATGCACTATGATATCATCATGGGAAAGTGATGCCTATATTTTGATACTAGGATCTTTATTTTTTGTTATTTCTATTTTTACATTCAATAAATGTCATTTTAGTAACTTCTATTTTCTATAATCTATAAATCATTTCTACTTCTCTCATCATTTAATTTAATGTAACATAGAAGCTAATAATACTTTAATTTCCATGTTGTATTTATAAATTTACTTAAATACCATTTTAAATTTCACTTTTTTGATGAAATTATCTTGATGATTAAAATATTGTTTTGGTGTTGTAAGAGAGGTCATACCAATTTGAATTATGTATGAGATAAAAGGAAAAATTAGACCATGATTACAATGCTCATTTTTTATAGTAATCATATTACTATAAATTGATTGGGAGCTAGCTATTAGTTATTTCTATCATCTAATTAAAAAGGTAATATTTGAAAATATTCTAATTTAAATATTTAATTTAGTTATTTTGCTAGTTAGGTCTAGCTTTTTGGAAGCTTTTCCACTTTTTCATCTTTCATAAATTTGACCATGGTTGCTTGCGAAGCATTAACCTTGTTCATTATTAAAATTTTCTTAAAGGTTAATAAAGCTCCTTTAATTCCAATGAATTAATATGTTCTCCTCTACTTCTTATGGATGACTTTGTCTAATTCTAATGGAAAAAATTATATATATTATACTCTTTATATTCTAATTTAACTTTTTATTTATGTAATATTAAAATATAGGTGGTATTTTTTATGTAAAAGTTGGTATATTTTTAGATTATTTTTCACACATCTTCATAAAAATAGTTTTGTGAGAACACTTGTGTCTTAAATAACCTTACAATTAGAGATTTCATGTCTAGGTTAGCTTTAACCATTTAAAATTTAAGATGGTCCATAAACCTTAGATTCTTAAATGCCCTATTATATTTTTCTATAGGTATGATGAATAGTGTTAATAAAAGATTACATTACTCTTTATATACTAACTTTTAATATAATTATACACTCTCTATAATTTTTCCAAGAGCTCACAATACTAAGTTTTCATGATCTTTATCCTCTATCCACTTTTATCCATGGATGAAATCTAAAGATCCCCCATATATCTAGGCTCCCTTTATGATCTACATCCTTCACCTTCCCTTTGTGATCTCCATATAACTCCTAATCCTTCTTAGGAATTCCCACACCTTATTTCCTCTCACCAAAATATTTCATTGTTGAATCCCCTCTCCAAACCATTGTTGCATACCTAACCCCTTCTTATCCTTTCTCCTTGACATATCAATGGTGTTTTTATCTCTCATATTATCTTGCATTACATAAGAACACACCACCAAGGAAATAGATATCCTCCTATAGTTATTAATAGCTAAAATTCCTTACAAACACCACAAAAACCCCACATAAAAAGTATACACTCAAATTTTGCTAAGGCTAAGTTGTGGCAATCACTCAATTCAAGGGAAAAGTTGGCTGACCCATTCACTTGACATTGAAAAGATTTTCATTAGATTATCAACTAGGGCTAGTAGGCTTCTGATGGTATTGGCACTATATGTGATTTAAAAGACTTGAGGTTCCCTAAATTATCCTAGTGAAGGTACTATGCTTGCTAGAAAAACATAAAAATGCATAAAAATAAAAGAAGTAAAGCTAGTGCTTTGGCTATGAGTACCTATAGCTCAGGTGACTATCTCCACTAAGCTAAACCAAATCTAAATCCTCAGATTCAACTCAACCATATTAACTCAAGATCAACTCAACCATATTAACTCAAGATCATTCATTACTCATTCCAAAATATCACATGAAATCTTGCTCAAAAATTGTATTCAGGAAAACCATATTTAAACAATCAACACCTGTGTCTATGTAATAACAACTAAAAATTGAAAAGTGTTTGATAACCAGATCCACAACTAAAAGATTAAATCAACTATCTACTAAAGACTCAACCACTGGTTATATACATGCATGGGGGATTTTATTCAGAACACAACTCTAAACTAGAATCATTAATCACAACTCTCCTAGATACCAGAGCGTAATTAAGATTTAGCTATCGTAATTGCAACTAAAAAGAAATAAGAATCCAAATGGGATTAGAACTCTGCAATAACAAAATTGAAACGTGGAATATAAGACCGGTTACTCTAGAATCCTAATGATAATAGGTTTCTCCAAGTCTTCAATTCCTTTATTGTTGTCATAATGATGCATGATTGTCTTCATCAGGTATCTCAATATTGTAGTTATTGTGCTCAATGTATTTAGGAACATCCCATGTTTCCTTGTTTAGGAACTCCTTTAGTTGGGGGTTGCATTCAGTAGTTGCTGTGAGCTACAGTGTCTTATCAGGCTATAAGGGGTTAGTTAATAAAACACATACACAATACTAACTACCATTATTAAACATGGATATCAATTATAACTCATACATATTCACATACAAATCAAGCAACACCATCATATCATAACTGCATTTCCATATACTTCAATGAAGTCCAAGGTCTGCATAATAGACATAAAAGATGACATTGGGTGATCCCACAATACTAGTTTACAATTTTTGGCCAAACTAGACACTGAACTGATTTTTTCTAACTAAATCTTCACTTTCAGGCACCTATAGTGGCTAAACCGTGAGGAATTTGAAGATTATGCAAACTAGTGATTTGTGATATTTTGTGCGCAGATTCTAAATATATTTTTTTTCAAAATTTTTGGAATTAGATTGCACTTCTTTTTCCATCTCCTTTGAAAGCTAGTTTTTTTCAGTAAATACCATTTTTAAGGAGTGACGCTCACCGTAGAACACAACTTTTTTTTCATGAAGGATAAAATTCTTTTTTTTTAATTTAGATTTGTAACTACGATATCATGTTCTTCCAATTGGTTTCATAGTATTTTATTGAATATTTTTTCTTTAATCAAGTTTTGAAGTCAAACCAATTACAATTCAAACATAGGCATAACGTATAACACATAACTTTTTTTGTATGTATTGAAATTCAATTTTTTTGGTTCAATCAAGGACTTCAATATCTGATGCACTCATATTTTTCAAAAAAAAATTGATAATCTTCCATTTTCCCACATGTGCAGAACAAAGAGCTTGATTTTCAGTGAAAAACCTACATTCACAAGAAATAAAAAATAAATATAATAAGAAAAATAAATTTATTTAAAATTATACTTTTTGGGAAGCATATAATAAGGACTACATACTTACAAAAAGTAAATTTTAAATGAATTCATTTGATCCCCTAAAAGGTAAATTAAAAGTGATTTTTTATCAGCATTTTGATAGGTGTAAAGGATACTCCGTTATAGGTATGGTTTAAAACTGGCGAGGTTCTATCTAAGGGGGTTTGATCTAAGTTAGTTTGATCAAACCCTCTTCAATTGGAATGCTTTAAATGATAATTTTTAAGGTTTAAATCATTATAATTTCTAAAAATATGTGATTTTAGCAAAAATCAGAATCTCCCAGAAATTGGAAACTAGCTTTGTATGATCACCCCATACTATAGGAATAATTGTCTTAGGAATGTCTTATAAGTAGTATAAAGAGAACAAAAAACTAGCTAATAATTAGGTTCATCAGTCTTTCATATTCAAAGGGTCACAACTTTTCACCTTTGAAATGTCACAACCTATTAAATCATATCATCACTATTCATGAGAACCTAGAAATTAATTTATTTGCAATATTTCCTAAGGTTGTATTCTTAATTGAATTTTTCAAGGATATTATGGATATCTTTTTGAATGATAAATTGCTCTCCCTTTTATGTTAGTTCTTATCAACCTAGAAAGCATTTCGACAAATAATGCTTTTAATACACATGGAGTAATTTTGTTGAAGATACATCTGATCATGAAGCAAACAAATAGATATGTATAATACATGAAGTATGAGGCATACACATGAATACACATAATATGTGAAGTATACACATGAATCATAAAGCATGCATTTGAATACATGTAATACATGAAGTCTACACAAGAAGCATGAAGTATACCCATGAAAACATGAAGTATACACAAGAAGCATGAATCATACACGTGAACACATGAAGTACACACAAGAAGCATGAAGCATACATGTGAATAGTAGGATGAAGCATACGCGTGGAATGGTAGCATGAAGCATACACATGGGATGGTAGATGTCTTCCAAGAATTATATGACAAACTTCTAAAGGTATGAGGTCACATATAATAATGTCTCACTCATTTTTAGTTTCATACTTCAAAGTGCATTGTATAATTACACGAATTTCCTTACCATGCTACAATGATTCTAGAGAGTATGGGCTTAGATGTGTGGTGGTAGAGAGACCTAGGTGTTAGATTTCATCATGTATTATTATATTCATGTGATTGATTTAATGTTCAATAATCTTAGAGGAGAATAATGTTCAAAATTTATATATTTACAATTATATAAAGAAAGAGTGCATGAAATTATTATATACAATCGGCCTATGCTCAATGTAAATAAAATCAGCCTCAAGCATTACATACGTTAATCGATCTCAAGCATATATTCATATATACACATAAATATATTTATATATATATATAAGTCAACAGATAGCTTTAACACTATGTCTTTTATATTTACATATATATATATATTCTATGTCAAACAAGTATGCATACATTCAATATATGAATGAATATGAACAAGTTAACATTCACACAATAATAATAATATATTATCTGCATACATATATGTGGACAAAGAAAATGGAATCTAAATACAATTGGACTTTAAATGTTTGAAGTAAACCAACCACAAATATCCATTGAAGCATGGATTTATAATACAATTATGGACACCATCAACAAAAAAGATGTGTATTAACCAAATAGCCATATAGGCATACATGAATATATGTCAATATAAGTATAAAATATATACAAAATAGCCATATAGGCTTACAAGAATGTCATATAGGCTGCATACAATGTTAAGTACATATGGAATACAAAATATATGTCCAAAAATGCCATATAGGCATACAATAAAGGACCTCAATAAAAACTCATTCCCCTCCAGTTGAAGAAAATAGATCACGAGAGGCCTGGGGGATGGAGATGCGTATGACACAAGTCTTCTTTGAACTTGAGGGTTGCTCCTCCTATTTAGTTCTTCATGGATCTTTAGTTGTTACAATAAAGAAGTATAGATATTAATATATAGAAATTAAATTATAAAAAATGAAATATTTAACAAAATAATCACTTACTGCCGCTAGATGATCTCTCTCCTCAATCAAAACATCTACATGATCAGGCTATGGTGTTCCAAAGTCCTATAGAAACCATCCAGATAGAAATTAACTACAAATCAATAATCATTTTATTTTTCAATAATAAACAACTATAACAATGAATATAATTTGAAATTTACTAATCTACCTCATACCATTGTCAAAGGAATGGAGCTATCAATTGTAGAATAAAAACCATGCTCCATTTCCATATGAACATCAAGAAGTGTCTATGCCTACATCATCTAAAAATAAAACAAAATTATTCAATTACAAAAACTAGAATAGTGATGTAGATCGTGGATTATAATGTATGACATAGTCAAAAAAAATTGAGTACATTGGTAGACATGATGTATGAAAAATTTGGTAGCATAGACAAGGCAGTGAAATGTTGGAAAAAAAATTGAGTGTACTTTGATAAAATGCTTTGGTAGACATGTATGGAAAATGTGGTAGCACAGACAAGGCAATGAGTTGCTTGAAAAAATGCCTCAAAGAAATGTGGTCTCATGGTGAAGGACAAAATGCCTCAAAGAAATAGACAAGGCAATGAGATGTTTGAAAAAATGCCTCAAAGAAATGTGATCTCATGGTAGACATTACCATGAGACCACATTTACCATGAGATCACATTTCTTTGAGGTATTTTTTTCAAACAGCTCATTTCCTTGTCTATGCTATTGCTTACTATTACGCTTTGATAGTTTTCTTTTCAAGCACCCATAGTTTGTTTGAAAGCACCTATTTTAGGCTTTTAGCCATAGTAGCGAGGAAGTGAACTATTTAATAAAATTATTTGGTAGACATGTATGGAAAATGTGGTAGCATAGACAAGGTAGTGAGTTGTTTGAAAAAATTCCTCGAAGAAATGTTGTCTCATGGTGATGGACATCACCATGAGACCACATTTCTTTGAGGCATATTTTCAAATAGCTCACTATCTTGTCTATTTTATTGCTTACTATTATGCTTTGATAGATTTTTCCAAGCATCCATAGTTTCTTTGAAAGCACCTGTTTTAGGCTCTTAGCCATAGCAGCAAGGAAGTGAACTGTTTCATAAAACACTTTGGTAGACATGTATGGAAAGTGTTGTAGCATAGACAAGGTAGTGAGATATTTGAAAACATGCCTCAAAGAAATGTGCTCTCATGGTGATGTCCATCACCATGAGACCACACTTCTTTGAGGCATTTTTTTCAAATAGCTCACTGCCTTGTCTATGTTATTGCTTACTATTATGCTTTGATAGGATTTTTCCAAGCATCCATAGTTTGTTCGAAAGCACCTATTTTAGGCTTTTATCCATAGAAACAAGGAAGTGAACTGTTTGATAAAATGCTTTGGTAGAAATGTATAGAAAATGTGGTAGCATAGACAAGGTAGTGAGTGGGTTGAAAAAATGCCTCAAATAAATGTGGTCTCGTGGTGATGGAATAGATTCAAGAGATTGAGCAAGTGTGGCTCTATTTGAGGTTGAACTTGTAGGATCTTTAAACCTTTCCATTATGTCCTCAATTTGTTTTTTTATTATTTTCAATTTTCCTCATTAAATTTTCTTGTGTTCCAAGGGCATATTGAGGAATTACTAGAGGTGTTTGTTTTTGGGGTTGTTCTTTAGCAAGTATTTTGGGTTGAGGTGAAGGAGGATTTTGAGGATTAGGAGGTTGATTATCATTTCCTGTAAATTAAATAAATTTACATCAAAAAACATTAAATCTACCTATTTAAAAACAAATTCACACAAAAAAAACAAAACTTACTCCATTCACCTCCCTGACGTCATGGCAGCATTTTGGCGAAGATTCAGCAATGATTTGATGAAGAAATTGGTCTTCGATAATGTAAGCACAAGCTCTTGATGCTTTGAAGGCTGTAGATTTGGAGGAAAACACGGAAATGAGAAATGAGAAATGTTTTTTTTTTTGCTATAATGCGCTCGTGTTATGAATTTTTTTTTTTTTTTAAATGTTGGCCACTTTTTGGCCCCCCAGCTTTTTGCACCTACCCTATGATCAAATAGTAAAACACATTGAAGTCCATGTGCACTTCAAACAAGAAAAAAAATGATGAGGATATTACTTTCTAATTTTGAATTAGATGGTGATGATTAAGTGGTGAATCTTTTTACAAAATCATTGTTTAATGCAAAAATTAATAAATTCAAAACAATGTTGATCCTCAATGATTTTCCATTGGGAGGAAATGTCCATGACAATGTTACCTTTTAGCGGTTAAGTGTTGTATTATATGTAAGACCTATGAGGATAATGTAATCTCATCATATGACTTTCTTCTTCCAATTATATAAAGAACTTGGAGGTTGTTTTGATGACACCTAAGCTCGAATAAGAAAGATTATAAGATATCTTTGTGAGCATAATTAAAAATTAAAAATTTAAACCATGACAAGAAATTTATTATATAGTTTGGAATGCATGATCTTTATCTTAACATATATTTTATTCTTTTTGTACGTCTTTGAAAGAAACCCTACACTACTAAAGAACCTCATATTTTATTTTCAAAAGAAATTGATAACATACACATAATAAACATTAAGAACGAGTATTAGAGGTCCATAGTACCATAACCAAACCTAACATTGGGGAAAACTTCATGGTTAAGCGCACTTGAGTTGGAGTGGTATGGGATGGGTGACCTCTCGGGAAGGCCCAACGCTTCACCTTTGTGAGCATCACCTAGATGCAATGAGTGCTAAGTAGACCATTCATTATCATGAGATATGGGTTCTTGTGAACCACTACTCATGAAACATAGGTCAATGAGTTTGACTCATAAAACTATACAATTTACTCCTCATAGCAATATCATTAACAAACCTAAAAAAGTTCTAATCTAAGATATAGATCTTATAAAAAATGTCTATGAAATATTATATATAAAAAATAATAATGAAAATAAAAAATTCTTTAATATCAATTAAATACTAATATCTTCTCAAAAAAATATGTAACTTGAAAAATAGGTGTTGCTTATTTTCTCACTCCATATTCTTATTTCTTTAATTATACAATAAGATTGATTGTATATTTTTTCATCGGTATTCTTTATAAAAAATTACCATTATAATTTTATTTACCATAAATCTTATTTCCTTTATTATTTATAGTCAAATACATTATATTAAAAATTTAATTATTATATTAATAAAATTGCTAACAAGAATCGTCTGTTACAAGCTTATGAAAAATTTCAACATGCTCACCAATAAAACACAACTACTGTATTATCTTGAAAAAAATCAAACTCGGTGAATCGCCTGTAAAAAAAATGCCTAAAAAATCCAAAGCAGATGAATCACTTGTAAAAAAATGGTGAATCACCTGTAAAAAAAATGCTTTAACGAATCAAAGCCAATGAATCCCTTGTAAAAAAAAATGCTTAATCCTTAAATGTTGTATTAATTAGTTTTATGTTGTATTATCTTGAAAAAAATCAAAGTTGAGAATCACTGCAAACAAAATGTTGTTGAAAAAACAAGTTACAATGCTATAAAATAAATACTTTCAACAGTGAAAATTTGTGTTATGTGATTATTCATAAGGATATCCTATATATATTAAAAAAAATGTAAAATTAGAAAATATTGATAATTAGAAATAAATCTAAAAATCTTAAATTTAATGTTAAATTTCTAAATTATGTAGAAAATAAATCTTGTTAAAATATTCAAAAAGTTAAAAAATCAATTATATTCTATTTTGAAAAGATTTTGAATTAATATAATTTTTATAATAAATATTATAAATTATATATATTAATAAAAAGCAATGATAACTATTAATAAAAATATCAAAATCTTTAAAAAATTAGAAAAAGCTATATTTGATCTTGAAAATAATCTATTTTCAACAGATTTTGAATTAATAAATATATTTATAATAAACTATATATACTAATATAAAGTGAAATTAGAAAGAATTATTCCAAATCTAAACTAATTTATATTTTTATCATAAAAATTATTTTATTATATATATATATATATATATATAAAATTACGGTTTAATAATAATTTAAGTGTCAATTTTAGGGTTATATAAAAATATAACAAGTCAAATAATACGGTCTAATAAATTTTTAGGTTGTAATATACGGTCCAAAATACAAAAAAAGGGTCAAATAGACTATCAAATTTCAGGCCTGATTACAAGCAATTCTCTATTTTCTAACATTTTAGATAATCTTTTTATTTTTTTTCAATCTTTTGGATATCACATATATTTTGTTCGTAGTCTTTGAAGTACACTCCTTTAATTTCGTTTGTCTGTGCCAATTTTAGAATACTTCTTTATACTTCCAACAAAATCCAGATGGACAAACATCCCGAATTCCATACTCAATGGATATACATTATTTATTCTCTACATACTCAATGGATATACATCATTTATTCTCTACCTAAAAATTCTGTATTCAGATCCTCTTCCTGTGCTTGACCACCTGGACTATCTATCCACTCCCTATGCTTTATAAAACGCAGGTGTAGCAGTCCTCTCACATATACACAGTGTATACTATTAACATTGTTCCATGCAAGCAGTCGTCTCATATATACACTGTGTATACCACCAAGCATAGCACAGATGAGGAGGCTGCCATTATTGCTGTTGGGTGTACTCTTAATTCAGTTTCCATTCATTCTGTAAGTTTTAGTTATCTTGAAACTTCTACTTTGTTTAATGGTTTTTCTTTTTTCAAATATCAGACAGATGCTCTTTTTTAATTTCTGAATCTTTAGATCAAGAGTTATGTGATTTCAATTTTTCCTTTTTGCTTTCTAAATATGTTTTTGAATTCAAGGAAGGACAAGGATTAAAGTGATCCTTGTTTTTGAAAAGGTCTGTAATGGAGCATTGGGTTTTTGCACTTTTGCAATTTTGTTGTATACAGTGGGAAGAAGGGAAAACATGGAAATATTCATGCAAACACTCCACCAAGGGGATGGAATTCATATGATTCATTTTCATGGATTGTCAATGAACAAGAGTTTTTACAGAATGCAGCCATTGTTTCTAACAGATTAAGACAGCATGGGTATAAGGTACATAATATTTCTGGTTCACCTCCATTTCTCTGGTTTTCTGTATTTCAAAATAAAAGTTCAATGCTTCTGGATTAAACTGTGTGTTCGTTTTTGGATCAACGTTTCGGATCACACTCCATGATCCATCATCAGGAGACCAAAAAGAGTTGAAGCATCCTGATGATGGATCATGGAGTGTGATCCGAAACGTTAATCCAAAAACAAACACACAGTTTAATCCAGAGGCATCGAACTCTTATAGATATGGACTGTGGAAATCTAATGTCTTTATTTCAAAATATCTTAGGCATGTTGTTAAATTATTTTTGGATTTTGATTGTGTAAGTTTTTTTGCATCAACATTTAAGATCACAGTCAGTGATCTATTATCAAGTGGAAGAGTTAAAAAAACATGATAGAGTTGTTCCATGTGTTGATAAATTATTTATGTTTGGTGTGTTTTGGAGTTGATCCTATGCATATGAATAGTGAAACAATTCAAATTTTATTTTGATAAAATTGGTATTTAAGATCTATTAAAAATAAGGATATAGTACATTTTTAACATTCTTTATTAAAAATAAAAATATTAAATCAAATTGATAAGATAGATCTTTCAAAAATATATTCTTTTAAATAAAAAATGTATTCAAGAATAAATTTTCAGCCTTTAAAGAATAAAAGTAGAAAATTAGTTTTTTTTGGTAATTTATTCATAAAATTTAGTGAGCCTCCACCAATTTTTTTAACTATAGTTTAATCTGTGTTTATCTTCTTAATATAAATAACATTAATTTGAAAAATTAAAAAAGAATGTAAAATCTTTTTAGTTGTTTATTTCATTTTACTTATATCTTATATACTCTTTTCTTGATATTTGTCAATATAATAAATAATATTTTTGTGTGAATGAATTAAAAAATATTAATTTATTACATCTTTATCTTTTTTAAATTGAAAAATTAATTATTTTAATCATTTATTTCTAAAACTTAAATATTTTTTCCATTTAATATATATAACTAGTTTCAATCTTAAAAAAAAAATCATTTTAGATAAACTGTATTTTACTATTCTATCTGTTAATTAACAATTAGCTAAGTTAGAGATATTCCTCGCAGCTTTTGCATATCATAAGCATAATCATTTTTATTAATTGACCAACAAATAGTTTCTCATCCTCCACTTAATTTATACCATATACTCTTCACTATTGATTTCAAGTATTAGGTTTTATGTAATGATCTATTTGAGAAGTTGAGAACTTATGGCTCAAAAATTTGGTGCAATTTGTAAAAATTATTTCAATTACTCTTTTAAAGTAGATGATTAAATTTATTTATGTTTATCAATATGTAGAGCTGTTTTCTTTGGATTTTCATAAATTAATCTTTAATTTTTTTTTAGAAATGTAATTGTATTTAAACATAGAGCTAACAACATGCTTTTTATAGTATGTTGTAGTTGATTTTCTTTGGTATAGGAAAAATGTATCTGGAGCAACTCAAAGTTCTCCAGGTTATGATATTATAGATAAATGGGGACGACTACTTCCAGATCCTGTAAGATGGCCATCTTCAAAGGGAGGGATAGGCTTCAAGACAATTGCAAGGATTGTGCATAAGATGGGCCTAAAGTTTGGTATCCATGTTATGCGTGGTATTAGCACTCAAGCAGTGAATGCTAACACCCCAATTTTGGGGGAGAAGGTTAGGCCTATGATTTCTCTTTTCAAAACAAATGTTATAGTTTCTTTCATGAGGTGCATACTAGGTAATAACATGAATCACACATTGCTTACATGTTTATGTTATTCGATTATGATCTTGTTAATGTAGGGTCTTCCCTATATGGAAGGGGGTAGGAATTGGACTGCAAAAGATATTGGCCTGACAGAAGAGAGTTGTGGTTGGATGCCTCAATGTTTCATGAGTGTTAACACTAAGTTAGGCGCAGGTAGAGCCTTCTTGAAATCATTGTACACCCAATATTCTGAATGGGGAGTTGATTTTGGTAAGGTTTATTTCCTTGTTATTAATATATTTTTTTGCATGGTACTTATATGATATGTACCAAAGTAACTTTAATTTTGATCACTTTCACTTAGAGAAATAGTAGTATTAGTGTTACCATGTACCTTCTTTGGATATTTATGTTTGCAAAGGAACAATTTGTTTGCACACCTATACTTGAGTGTTATGTGAAGTAAACATACTAGAATACACATATAGTAGTTGTTATGATGAAATTTAGTTATTTTAGAGTTAATATTTGGTTTAGAGAACATATGAGTTGTTTGCAATTAAATTGAGTTTTAAGATATAATATTGTTAGTAGTTTATGACTAATCCGTTATGTTTACATTTGTTGAGTTGTTTGTAGTGAAGCATGATTGTGTCTTTGGAGATGACCTAAATGTAGATGAAATAACAACAGTATCCAAGGTATTATATATTGTTTATATTTTTAATTGTGAATGATACTAATTAATTCTGATTATTAATTTATTAATATTTAAGAATGGATAAAATTTTAAAATTTGAACTAATGGACACTAATTTAATATATTGAATTTCATTAGATTAAACTAGTTTATTTCTTCATTTTATCAAATACAAATATTATCCATATGCATTATTTGATCATCATTCTCTAATCATGAAAATGAGATTTTATAATTTAATGTTCAATGGCAATGATTTAATAGTTAAGAAGGTTTCTTATGTGTAAATGATAGTTTTAATTTTATGGTGGTTAAAATAGAAATTGACATTTATTTAAATTTTAGATTTTTAGGGAGATTGGACATCCTATCATTTACTCTCTTTCACCAGGGAGTCATGCCACACCACAAATGGCCAAGAAAATAAGTTCTTTTGTTAATATGTATCGAGTAACAAATGATGATTGGGACAACTTTAACGATTTATACTTACATTTCAATGTTTCAAGGTGAGGGAAATTATTTCATTGTTAAGCTGGTATCCTTGTTATAAGTTAGAAATATACTTTAAAATTCATACAATATTGGTTCAAATTTATCTAAAATTGTTTACATGCTATGTGTAGAGACTTTGCTCACTCTAACCTAATAGGAAACAAAGGATTGATGGGAAAATCTTGGCCAGATTTGGATATGCTTCCATTGGGATGGTTGACAGATCCTGGTAAGATATTTTTATTTCCTAGTAAAGTATTTTTAATTTTGAAACTTGTTGAAGCTATTCTATTAGCTATGTCAAATAATTATCTAACAAGAACATAGTAAAAAATGTATTTATGTTAATAAGATCTACTTCCTTTGATAAATATTCAAGCTATTTCTTTAGAGTTCCTTTCACAAGTTATCTTTAATGTTCACTCAATGTACTTTTTACATGAATGAGTTGTTTGTCATCATCAAACATTGTTTATATCTCTTTATTTTTAATATTATTTCTTGTTAATCCTACAATTATGTCCACCTTAAAATTTGATAAATGCTTATGTAAGATTTAAAGTCAATTATTATGATCAAGATCATTGTATTATGAGGGTGCAACCATTATATGTTTTTCTTTGTCCATGGTCTATTCCACTTTTTTTGTTGTATGTGATATCATAATTAAAAATGTCTCTACATCTTTTATGGAATTAATAGAATTGCATACCTTGGAATGAAAATATTAAGCTAAAACTACTTCACACATACATAATTAAAAATGTCTCTACATCTTTTATGGATTTAATAGAATTGCATACCTTGGAATGAAAATATTAAGCTAAAACTACTTCAATCATTGCTTAATGACAAATTGTACTTTTTCAGGTGTAAATTATGGTCCACACCCCTTTAGCAACCTTACTTTGGATGAACAAAAAACTCAAGTTAGTATCATTTGACATAAGTTTTAGTTTTAATATCATAATATTTATTTGATTATGACATCTTAATCTATGTTACCATCATTTTTGTAGATGACTTTATGGGCAATGGCAAAATCCCCACTTATGTTTGGAGGGGACTTAAGGCATATTGATTATACAACACTTCGTCTTATTACACATCCTACATTACTCAAGATAAATTCTTTTAGTAGAAATAATTCACAGGTATTTTTAAGTAATATTATATTGGTGATTATCTTAAATATAAAATGCACAACTTGTAAATAAATATTCCAAGTTATAGTGCCAAAGTATATTAAGTTTGAATCACTATCCCAGGTTGGTGAAATTTACAATCCTACATCCCTTGATCCAAGGGGAACTTCTTTCAGTGTTGGAAATATAAAGAGATCTAAGTTAGAGTTGAAAGTTGATAGTTGCAAGAGAAAGAAGATAAGTAATTTGTTTTTTGAGAGAAAACAAACAAATCAAATATGTTGGAAGAGACGTTATGGAAAGAGTGATGAATCAAATGTATGCTTCTATCAAAATATCAAAATTCCTCCATCAACGTAAGTAAAAAATATATTTTTCCTTGTAAATTCTATATTATCTACTTTAATTGTATTGGACATAGAATCGTTTAGAAGTAAAATTTTTCAATAACAAGCATTATAGAAATATTTAACAGGTTACATTATGGAAAATTTAATCTTTTGGAATCTCCAACAATGGATATTTGCTTTGGTGCGTCTCCAAATCGCATGTTTAACTTTGGAAAAGTCCAAAGTTATTATTTTTCTCGATGTGAATCGTACAATTTGACCCAGGTATATATTAATTCTAAAATTACAATTTAAAACTTTCATTTTGATAATAAAAAAATTATTTCATAAAATTAGATTATATATTGAAATCTACATTAAGATATTACTTAACAATTAAAGATCAATTTTCACTTAGTTAAACTATTCCATGGCAGTTATGGGAATTAAGAGGCGATGGCACCCTTTATAACAGATATACTGGTCTTTGTGCCCAAATGAAAACTCTAATAGGTACACTTTCATTCATATCCTTGTATATTTTATGTTATTATACATTTTAATTTATATGTGTATGTCTTGTATAATATGGCCTTAAACATATTATTAATATTGCTTATCTTTAATAAATGAGTGCAGGTGCAGGTGATGTGAATGAGCTACGCATTTGGAAAGCATTTGGACGAAAAGGTTTGTAATATACATCTTTGACATAATAAGATTTTTTATTCTTTTCAAGATATTACATTTATAGGAGAATTTATATAAAAATTTCATAGATTAAACAATTTTTTAACAATTTATATATTTTTTTAAATGGCAAATGAATGACATTTAAATGATCTAACCATCTTAAAATTTTCATATGACAGATAAAGGTGACCGTCAAATTGCAATCCTTTTTTAGGGCTTCTCAATATTAAGAGTCTAAAGTTTATAATTATTTTGTGATCTCTCTAATTTTAAAAATAGTTTAAAAAGTTTTTTCTTTTAATTAAATCTCATATTTGCAGATGAAGTATACGTTGCTTTCTTCAACTTATCACCCAGAAGAATTAAAATCAGTCTAAACCAGATTGAAAAGGCAATTGGAACTAATGCTAAATCTGATTTGGGCTATGGATATCATGAGGTTTGGAGTGGTAGAAAGCTTGGACTTGCACCAAAAACAAAGAAGATAGTTATCCCAAGTCATGGTGTTGCTTTAATTGAATACAAACAGTTCATTTGATCAAAGTTGAAACATTATTATGCTCTTATCTTATTTTTTTAATAAGAAAAGATACAAACAGCTCTTTTGATCAAAGTTAAAACATTCTTATTCTCTTATTGTATTTTTTTAATAAGAACGTTTAATACTTGCACATTTAAAAATCTTTCATGAAAATCTTTTACTTTTAGAATATTTATCTTCTTTTTCCATATATTATTATATAATTTTTTATTTTTTATTTTAATTTTCAATCTTTTTATGAATTTTGTTTTATTAGAGTGTGCTTTATCTTTTATAATAAAAAGCATATAAATATGTTTAAATAATAAAACAATTATGGAATTAAGATTTAATTTATAAATGTAAATTAAAAAATAATAATTAGTTTTATTATATATTAGCTTATGATTATTTGGAAGACAAGTAATGAGATTGAAGTTGTTTTGAGAAATAATATATCATCAAGATTTTGTGTTTTTTAATATCTTTTTCTAGTTAAATTGAAGGTTATGGGCTCATCAACCTTTCTATTTTAATATTAGAGACAAGCATAAAAGATAAAATTTGAATCAAACATAATCTTCTTTAGCATCCACAACTAACAAAAGAGGACTTTTATGAATACTTCCTATCTTTATCATAGGAAGGTGGATTTTTTATGAATTCTCCTTGAGTCCTCTTTGTCCATCTTTGCAAGCTCTCCTTGGATTGGCTCCAATCCCATGTCTACACAAGCTTGTTGGTGAACCTTGTTCTTCATGCATCCCATGCATTCCAACAACTCCATGCATGCATCCAAATCCAAGTTTCATGGACTTACCTCTATTACCTCTCCGGACTTACCTTATAGCTTGGCTCCATTCCAAACACTCATATTGAGACTAGGACTTTTGATGAATACTTTTGATTATGATTTTGGTGAATAAGTAGAACCAGTACCATCAACCAACCCAATTCCACTACTTGTCCCAACACCATCTCCATCCCCATCCACCATCTTTAGGGCATATTTGACTAATATGGTATTCCTCATGGCCCTTACACTATCCTGGTGAGGAGAACTAGTGTGGAACATGGGTTGTAGGTGAGAGAGGTCCACAACAAGGGAGTACATTTTCTACATTCATTGTTCATTTGTATGTGCACTATTTCCATTACCCTTACCACAATTGTGAATCTAGTCCCCAACTCATGAAATAATGCTATAGGAATTGGTAGCAAGGGAACATAGTATTATACCACCACTTCCATGAATTTCTCCTATTCTCACATGTATTCTTCCTCACAAATTCCCACACAATTTTTCATTATATGTAGCTTGTCATTAATATAATCAACTACCATGAAGAAAAACATGGATGCCATGAGAAAGTGAATTTTGTTCCATATATCTACTTTCATTCAAAATATACTCCCAAAATATCCAAAATTGCCTAGTGGATGGCCCTATAATTGGTGAAACTTTTATTTAAATTAGCCTCAATGATGGGGCTCTGAAAGGACATTTCCCTCTTCTTGCAATATACGTGAACTTTCACTCCACTGGGTGATAGCAAAGTTTTGTGAGTGACTTCAAAAAGGTTTCAAAACTTGATGACTAGTACAACATAGATGATAAATGTCAAATGAGGTGGCTATTGCATTAAAGAAAGTTGTTCCCACATGTGAATAGTACTATCTCATAACAAAGTGGGGGATTCATTTCACATTGGTTCCCATTTCATTTGAGTATTGCATGCACATCACTTAAATCAATCATTTTTTTAATGTTTCTTTTCTGAGTCAGCATTGATGTGAGAGTTCTAAAAATGGGAGGGACTATCATTCATATATATAAGTAGATGTTATTAGGTTGTATTTGGTGTATCTAATAATAGAAAAGCCTCCAACCCTAACCATTTTTTTTCTTGTGATCAATGAGATTTTTTTCTGAGCCATCAATGGTCTCATTTACTAGCTAGTATGTTATTTTTTTTGTTTCCGATGCAGAGCAAAGAACTCCCATAACCCACTTTACACTTTCAAAGCAATGGTGCATTAGCATTCATGACTTGATGCTTCCTAAAACCTTTGAGGCTTTCCAATATGGTCAACTAGAGCTTCAACAATAACAAACACAAGTGTATGGATTGTGAGATTATTCAACCTTACACAACATATTTCAAGGGTTTCACATCCATCAATAACCAAATAAGACAACAGATCACTCAAGACCATGTTTTAGTGCACCCAACACAACTTGTGAAATATTGCATATGAAGTCTCGGATCACTCAACAATGGGAATAACATGAGAATATGTGTAACAAGGATAGGGAAGACCTTTTAAGACACCTTCCAACCATTTTCCATACACTCAAGAACCAAAAATGATCAATTTTTGATCAAACTCTTAACCCATAAGGGCTTCTAGGACTGTCACCCAACAACATTGAACAAATTGTCATGCATATCTTTTGGTGGCCATGAGATAACAATCCAAAAGTTTGGAATCCATTAGAACATGCTAAAACATAATTATTTTGAGAATTTCATCATTTTTCACCATACAAAATTGAAGAAATGATTTTTTTTCCTCCAATTGGAAACCCTAAGTAGGGTTTCTGGCACCTTTCAAAGAAATGGCTATATCTCCCACAATACTTGGTGAAATTTAATGAAACAAAAAGAAAAAGAAAGTAGATTTGATGCCCAAAATTTCTCAATTTTTTTAGATCAAAATATGAAAGGTACAATCCATACAACTTGCTGCTACAGCCTGCAACTTTCATAAGAAATAGTCTTCTAGGGATGCTAATGGTAAAATTGCTATAACTTTCTCTAAACTTAATGAAATTTAACCAAATGAAAGGTAACTCAATTATCTTTTGAAACATACCATGTGAAAGTCAAAATAGGGCTGTATAAATCCGTACAATGCAAGAGAACAGCAGAAAACATTGGAAAATTTTAGGAAAAGAGAAGTTTCATTCACAAAATGTCTCAAAATCTTCCAATCCAGACCTCAATGCGAGTTGGAGGTACATATTTATGCCCAAAAAACCTTCCCCAACTATCCAACCAACCCTTTAACCAATTTGTTAACCAAAATGATATTTTAACACCTTTTGCAAAGTTGTTTGACAACATTGTGCAACTTTTACATCTTTTATCCAAATGACCCCAAACTTTCACAAATGACTCCAAATGATCATTAATGGTCCAAAATGACCTTATTTACATGAAACAACACATAACAAGACAAAAACTCAAAAATTGATCTCATATGCATGAGGGTGCCCCTGCACCATACTCTCAAGGAAAGAAAAATCTCAGTTCCATCTGAGATCTTATCTACAAATTTGTCAATGTCTTCCATCTTGGACTCCTCCAACCAAAAAATTTGATATGTTTTGCATTCCTAACTTTCCTTGGATCATTTTTCTTCTTCTTGCACTGTCTCTTACTTAGCATCTTCTCAACTTCCAAGTTCCAAAATTCTAGTTTTCATTCATATGCCTTAGTACCACCATCTATGTCTTCATTTTCATCATTGTAATACAAGTTTTCAGCATATTCATCATCCATAAAATCAGAAAATAAGACAATGGATCACTCAAGACCATGTTTTGGTGCACCCAACACAACTTGTGAATAATTGCATATGAAGCCTAAGATCACTCAACAATGGGAATAACATTTAAGACAAATTCCAACCATTTTCCATACACCCAAGAACCAACAATGAGAAAAAAATTCCAAACTCTCAACCCACAAGGGCTTCTTGGACTATCACCCAGCAACATAGAACAAACTGTCATGCTTTTGGTGGCCATGATATAACAAGAAAAAAGTCTGGAATCCATTAGAACATGATTAAATAGAATTATTTTGATAATTTCAGCATTTTTCACCATACAAAACTCAAGAAATGATTTTTTTCCTCAAACTAGAAACCCTAGGCAGGGTTTCTAGCACCTTTCAAAGAAATAGCTATATCTCCCACAATACTTGGTGAAATTTAATGAAACAAAAACCAAAAGAAAGTAGATTCAATTCCAAAAATTTCCCAATTTATTTCAGATCAAAATATGAAAGGTACAATCTGTACAACTTGCTGCTACAGCCTGCAACTTTCAAAAGAAATAGTCTTTTAGGGATGCTAATGGTAAAATTGCTATAACATTCTCTAAACTTAATGAAATTTAACCAAATGAAAGGTAACTAAATTATATTTCCAATCATACTATTTTTAGGTCAAAATAGTTCCGTACAGATCCGTTTAACGCAAGAGAACAACAAAAAACGTTGGAAAAGCTCAAGAAAAGAGAAGTTTCATTAACAAAATGTCTCAAAATCTTCCAATCCAACCCTCAATGTGAGTTGGGGGTACATATTTATGCCAAAAAAACCTTCCCAAACTTTCCAACCAACCCTTTAACCAATTTGTTAACCAAAATGACATTTTGACACTTTTTGCAAAGTTGTTTGACAACTTTTTGACAACATTGTGCAACTTTTATGTATCTTTTATCCAAATGACCCTAAAATTTCTCAAATGACTCAAAATGATCATTAATGGTCCAAAATGAACTTATTTACATGAAACAACACAAAACAAGACAAAAACTCAAAAATTGATCTCATATGCATGAGGGTGCCCCTACACTAGTTTCTCTAAAACAATGATCTATGAAATATGAGTCTAATTTCTCTATTAAAGGATAAACTATTCTAAGGGTTATCTCTAGTTTTTAATCTAGGTAAACCATTATTTCTTATGGAACTTGCATGATTATAAAATATTTCTTATTAATGAGGTTTTATGTACCAATCTAGAGGGTTGTTTGCAAATCCCAAAACAAGAGGTTGAGCCTCCACTTCATTTTTGGTCTCCAAATGAAGATTATTTATGGTAGCTTTGACGATGTGGTCCATAAAATCTCTTATAATGTACCCATCCCCTAATAGCTCCAAATTTCTCTCAAGGTGCTATAAAAAATCAATTTTAGGGAACTCTTAGGTTGAAGGATCTATCTTGCTTCATCCATATTTTGTTCTAAAGAAATAACCCTTTGAGCCCTATGAACGTAGGGTAGCTTTAGAATATTATAATGTTTTATAATGTGCCTATCTCAATAAGAATAAAAATGTTCCTCTTAGGAGCATTATGAACCTAAGAAATTACAAGTTTAATCATTAATGCATCCAACTTGGTGAGAAATTGATCCATAGAAAAAGATTTTTCTTGAGAAAATCCTTCAATTCGTTTCATTCTATAAATTCCAAATGAGAAGAGAAGGCTTATAACCCATAGATATGTTACATCGGTGGTTGTCGTTGCACCAAAAGTTTGACCTATTAATGCCTGATACAACTGCCAGATTTATACAAGATCCACGGGAGGTGGTTAAGCCATGTCACAAACCCAAGCATCACGTTGCACCAAGGAAACCAAGGGACACACCATCTTGCAACAATCCCCCTAGCACAAGCAAGGATTTTGAACCCGTGACCTTTTCTTTGATACCAGTTGTTACATTGGTAGTTGTCATTGCACCAAAATATTGACCTGTTAATGCCCAATACAACTGCCAAATTTATACAAGATCCTCAGGAGGTAGTTAATCTATGTCACAAACCCAAGTGTTGCACCACACCAAGGAGACCAAGGAACACACCATCTTGCAACAAGATAATCAAAATTATCCTTATGATACATTAAATGCCAACTCAAAAAGAGGGAGTAAATTTTCTAGGAGTTTGTTATTTTAGTCAAGCTTGGTACACAAGTAGACCAACATCTTACTACATAAAGGTAGTGGATTAGTAAGTGTCTTGAAGATTCTTCATTTATTAAGCACATCATGTAGTGAAATTAACCTTCAATACTTAATTTATGTAATAGATCCCCTATAAGAATCTATCTATGGATGTTTATCTATGAAAAAGCATCACCCTTTAGGAAAGTAAGGTTTTCTCCAACATATCTTGATAGGCCAATCATTGTCCCTAGAAATGTTTTCCTAGATGCTTGCTAACTAAACTTGATATTATATATTCTAGTTTTAACACATTCTCACCTTAGAATACCCTCTTTGATGCCAACATTGATTATTTTTCTCTTCAATTCCTTTTTAAAAAAATTTGAGAGGGTCAACTTGGATAATTTGTGCAAACTATAGATTGTTTGGATACCTTAGAATCTTTTAATTATAAAATAGCTACAAAACTTCTCACCCCATGTCTTTAAAAATCATAAGAGAGCCTCCCATAGGTCCTCTTTATCTCCAAGTGTAATGCTACTTTTCTCCATGAATAAAATTGGGTAGATTTTATATGGCAAAAAAATCATTATTATTATTTGAGTTTTAAATATTGTAAAGTATATCTATAAATTAGATACAAAAGGAAAAATGTTTATTTATCAATATTAACTAGTTGAAGACTTTCACATTAAGATTACCATCATTAATATATAAATTCACATCCAACAATATAAATATAACAAGAAGGAATAAATAGCATATTTAGAGGAAACAGTGTTGTTGATGTTTCAGCTAATTTATAAATTTTAATTCCTTGAGATGTTGGAGAAACAATGTGAATCTCCTGGAGAATATAAGAAGCCTTATTTTTGAAGGAACAATAAAATATAACCCTTCCTAATGATGACGACCATTAGAAAAAATTAGGTTATGGAATATATATAACTTTATATATATTGTTTTTTACAACTCTTGGTTAAATGTCCACCCTTTCGATTCGTGGGGTTTATGGATTAAGAAGATATAATTGGTTAAGAGGTAACTTGTATGGATTAATGGTAATGGTTTTTATTTAGTTACTTAACTATTGAGATTATTTCATTATCCTTGATGGATGTTGGTGGTGACGAACTAGGTATGATGAGGTGGTAATGAATGGGATGTGTGTCACAAGCAAGGTCATGTGTAATTGGTGCTTGATATGTGAGGAATGCATTCCCCATTTTTTGGCCCTATCAATTTGTGATATAGGGGGATTCGCTACTCATGAGTTCTCTTCATTCAGAGATCCTCACAGGGTGAACTGCCCTATATTACCTCAATGGAACAATGTGGAAGTTTCAAATTTTGAAAGAGCAGGTCACAGAGGTTTTATGGACAAACTTGACAAGCTCTCAGCCAGAGGACTTCAATATAGAATATGAACAATAGCACGGCACACTATAGTCCCAGAGGTGCATTGGCGTCTCGTAGGGACCAAGGAACAAGTTTATCACAGAAAATAGCTAAGTGGTTGCTAATGACCAGATTATTGAAAACCTACATAATGTGATAAAGAAATAGAGTAGGACTAAAATGAAATAAAATAGAAGTGATAAAGAAGAAGGGAAGGGAAAGAAATACTTATAGTCATATGGGTGATGAGGCCTCCATCAAACAAATGTCTTCAAAACCTACAAGCATAATATTTGGAGAGAATGTTGGGGCTGTATAGGGGTTTGCCTCAATCAAACCCCCATTTTGGTGTTCCCACCTCCATGAACAACCAAGAAGATAAAGAGTGATGAAAAAGGCATGTGGTGAAGGCTAAACCTGCTCAGGATTAGAACCTGCACCACGAATAAGCATGTGATAAAAGCAAACCTTGCTCGAGGAGGAGAACCCATATCACCTAGTAAGTATGCAAAAAGTAGGGGATATGGAATCCCAAGATGCTCACAAAAATAAAAATGGAGTTTCAAGGGCCAAGAAGGCTACAAAGAGTGTTGCTAAGAGATCTTGAGAGAGCTTGAAGCTGCTACAACAAGCTGTAAGCAAGTGATGGAGTGCGACTAAAAACTAGAATGAAGCTATAAAAATGTTAGCAAGACTTGGAAAGACTTCCCAACCTGCAAATGGATAGAAAGAATGAATTAAAAGGGAAGAAAAGAATCTTCTTGAGTGGTTATAGAGAATCTCTAGCTGTTTCCACCAACAAACTTAGTTGCCAAGTGGAAAACATGCTCGAAAACGGTTGTTTGAGCATTTACACATCACATGACACTAGCACAGCGCGTAGTCATCCGTACAACGCACGAATTTCCAGACATATCACGCTACAAAATGATGCAAACAGGAAAGGCATAAAGTCCAATGCAAAGTTGACACACAAGGTTCACTGCTGAAAAGGGGTGTTGGAGCATCTTGAGAGGGAAAAAGGCTAATGCAAGGGCCAAAATGGGCCTACTCAAGATGCTAAGGGAGTGGACACTAAAGTGGAAGCAAGAATGTAGGTGAAACTACAAAGGTGCAATTTCGCTCTTATACACAATTATCTTGAATAATAATTATATTTCTAAGGCTCTTAATCAAATAATTATGTTTGATTCCTTGGAAAGGACTAATGGCATGGGTTTTATAATAAACCTAAATGAGAAAGAATTCTGAAGTACTATTCTTTGGCACAAGTTGATGTATTCCATCATCTCAAGGATAATCCCTATCTCAAGCACATATCCTCATTTAATATACATCCATTTTTTTCAATTATCTTTAATGATGACAATTATACTCAAATTTAGAAATTTTCAATTCAATTTGAGAAACCCCATTGGTTTTTTGATATGTTTTCCTTTCTTCCATACTTTGTGGCTCCTTATGTAATTATTTGCTACAATGTAGCCACCTAGGGAGGAATTTCACTATGGGTGGAGAAAGAGTGAGAATAGAACTGGGCTCATGTGAAGAATTAAAAATGACCCTTTGTTGTGGAACATCTACATTGAAGGGGGGATTGCTTCATTTCTTGAATGCCTTAACAAACATGATGAGATTTTTTCCATTCAATTTTTGAGTTCTTGGATCAAACACCAAGTTAAAATGGTGGCATTTCCTTTGAAGTTAGCAAGGAAATTATTGCCTAGGCTACTAGCTTGTCCTACAATGGCCAAACTCAAAATTCATAGTAAGGTGTTTGGCATGGAAATCATTAACTTATTTTTTTAAAAGGGAGCGACGATGGTTAAGCTACATGCAGGATACGATAGAGCTAAGCTCCCACAGTCATGAGACAACATATGCTTCCTTATTATGAAACATATAACAATCGAATGGTGGTTCAAATGTTTTTATTTCTATCATCTTCATTTTCTTAACCATTTTAGGAATAATTTGATTATTTGTTTCCCTATCGAGAATTTTGAAATTCCCTCTAGTAAAGGGAAGAAGAAGAATTCCACTCCAAAAATCACCCCTTGCATGATTCTAAATCTTCCACTTGTCAAACCAAGTCCACTAAAACCCCCCACACCTCCACCCAAAATCTCACTACAGTGAGTTTATGCAACTTAAAGAACACCCCCATTAAAAGCTCAGGTAAAAGGGGAAGAACTGGATCCAAAAACCCCATATACAAGAAGAAAAAGAAAACCTTGATTAAATTTTATATTAAGGAAGCCAACTTTGAAGAGGAGGAGACTAAGACACTAATGTTTCAAAAAAAGACGAAGTTAAAAGTGGGAATAAATTTGTAAAGGAGACTGATAACCCTAATCTAAGTGTTAGGAAATCTCACAGTCTAGAAATTTGCTCAACCCCTAACCTTAGTGTGGATAAAATCTCAAGTGACTCATCTGGGAGATAGGAGAATGATGAAGATAGCAATAACAAGGATGAAGAAGAGGAGGTGGTGGATGAAAATATTGAGGTATTGAGCCTATTCTCCAAGCTAAATGGAATGTTGTCAGAAACTGAGGACTTGGACTCAATCCCTACCATGCAACCTAACAAGGACACATTCCTAAAGTACATGCATACTATGGAGGATGTTATTTTGAAGACTCGTGTTCATGATTTGGAAGGTAATTTGTGAAGTCTTTCTCACTTTACCCTAAAAGTAATTCATCATTTGACAGTCACATTCTTTATTGAAAGATTAATTTAAAATTTGTGAAAGCAACATGGGAGCAAGAACCACTTCTAATAATTGGTATCTATTTACATTCCTCAAGGAGGACTAGGAGAAAACGGTTTATTAATCTGGTGATCTCTTAATTTATTTTTTATGTTTTAAAAAACTTTGATCTTTAATGTTTATTTGTTGTTTAAGTGTTGTCTCTAGAGCCTATGTCCTTTGAGTTCTTTTTTTCTTTGTTGTTGTTTTTTCTAAGCTATGATCCTTTTGTGTAAAGGGTTCAACACCTTGAATTGTTGCTTATATGATTAAAAAAAAAAACAAATTAACTAAAACAAATCTAATTCATTTATTTATAATTAAAAATATCTTTGAAATAATAATTTTGGTACTTATATGAATTAAAGAACTTGGAAGGCCACTCTTATCCTAAAAATATTTTATTTGTATTGGCCCTCATAGCTATGGAAAACTATGGATAACCTATGTAAAAATTAGCATATATACCCACTCGCACCAAAGTATGCACCTACTTATATCATACCTAATCTTACCAAAAATCTAGTTAAAACAATCCTAGGTGTATTATATTCCCCGAGTTGGACACAGTTTATGTGCCCCCTTCTCCATTTCTCATTGCCCAAAAATCCACCTTCTTCTTGCTTGAGTGATCTCCATGCCCTTCCAAGTGTCACATATTTTTTTTATATAAATTTAAGAGGTTTTTTCCAAACCATCACACCCTTTCACAAAGGTTATATTTTTAATATCTATTTGGATAAATACAACTAACTCCCCCAATTTAAAATATTTTGTATAAATACTCTTTATTAATGCCCATTTTAAGGATTTTTATCACATTCTTTTTTTCTATCTTATTTTTAATTCTAAAGGGTAATTTCATGGTAAATTAACTTTCTTTCACTTTGAGGAAAGAGTTTCATAACATTTATCTCCCTATAAAATTAGTTGTCCTTAATAGCTCATGGCAAATCTACTACATAACTCACCAAAAAAAATAGTCAAATAAATGTAGGCATAGCACTATCAATAAAATAGTAAATTTATTTCACTTTGAACATCTATAATTTTTATAAATTTTGTATCTTTTCCAATAACTCTTTCTAGTTTAAATTTAAATTTGTAAGTAAGTTCAATAGATCCACTTTGCTAGTTATTAACATGATTAAAACCATGTATATATTTCTTATGAAATATATCATGAATGTGCAATTGAAAATCTAATCTGAATATATATGTTTAATATCCTACCTTTTAATCATCACTTTGTGTACTCATGTAACCCCTTATATTTAATATAAATGTTTTAATATTTTACATGTAACTTTAATGTAAAATTTAAACAAAAAAGTGATTACCTTTTAATCATCACTTTGTGTACTCATGTAACCCCTTATATTTAATATAAATGTTTTAATATTTTACATGTAACTTTAATGTAAAATTTAAACAAAAAAGTGATTACGTGTACACATAACACCTCCTAGTGAATGGCATACATATCTCATACTATGTAATCACTCATTGTTGAGTCATTTAATCTATATTCTCAAAATACATTCAAAGATGATAGTCATGCATTCCAAACTACATGAATATCATTTTTCCTCTACCAAATATGATTGAATGGAAACAACTACATAATTATTCTTAAACAATGTTCATAAACATTCACTCAACAAAGCTTTAGAACAAGTTTTGAATCCAACAAAGATGTAATATAAAATAGCTTATTGCTATCAATAGGGTATTTATAATTTATTTAGTCTAGTCACAAATAATTTCAACATAATGTCAAAGATTCATAGGTAATCAACAATGATAACACATTCTAAGTATCTTTAAAGTCATACAAAAAAAGTTGTATACAAATTTATTGGATTGGTCAAGTTTAATAAAAAAGTATTAAAAATAAATGATAGTAAAGACAATCTCACAATCATCTAAAGAAAAAAATAATAATAACAGTGAACAATTACCATCTATTGAGCACTTCATAGATAAATATAAGATATAATCTTGCATTCTATAATTAATTGGGTTAATTGAAGTTCAATTTTACTTAGAGATTAAAAAAATTTAAAAATGGTTTTGATTTTGTTTATTTTTAGGTATATAACTAATTTATTTTAATATCTAATTCTTGTTGAAACTTCATATTATTGAAAAGTATGCAATCTAATTTTTATGTTTAGAGGTTATCATTTTTTTAGAGGTTTTCTCTCCCCTTATAAAAAATGACACATGTCTTTGTGATGATAAGATAATCTATTTGATTTTATAAAAATATTATTTCATTCTAACCAACTTAGTTAAACATCATATGTTCTAAAGACAAAGATGTAAAATCCTAGGAACTATGAGTTATGAATCGATGATGTAACTTATGTGATCTAGACAAAATTTTATTCATTTTCCCAATTAAATAAATAATTAGACTACTACGATATGAAAGAGTCAAATATATTATTAAAAACTTTATAATAAAGTTGTTTTGTACACTTATTTTAAACATATTTTAAAGATATGCCACCTTCCCACTTCACTTTTGTAAGGTGCAATGTCACATTTAGATCTTTAGACATACTTAAAGTCAATTATGATATTTGTGTCTTAGTTTTAAATAAAACCCCACTACCAAATTTGTACTATTTATTGTTACACCTCACCTTGTATATTTTTAATAATTACATGTAAAATGCACATTCTAGCATTAAACAAAAAAAAAAAAAAAATAGTATGAGTTGAAACTTCTAGTAGAGAACCATAGGGATGGATACAAATCTTGCAAAGGTGATGAAATGTAGATATTTTGTCAATTTAAATAAGATTAATTTCCATGATTCAATAATAACGACCTTAAAAAGAATAATTCTCTTATTGACTCTACTTGCTTGAACTATTTTTTATCTACTAATAAATATTGAATTTAAGACAAATTACCATAATTATTATAAAATTTTAATTGGTGTATGACTACTTATAATCCTCATCAATTCCTCACACTATAGAGCATTATCCAATGTTGTTTTGTCAAGAAAGGATTTGTTCTTACAAGGTGATAAGGTGACCATATTATGATAGTTGATGTTAATATAAAGAAGTTTTTTCATGAGGTAAACCTATATATTAGTTGGTTAATTCTTAAATTGAAATAAAACTACTTTAACTATTTTTAAATAATTAAAAATATTACATAATTACCTATATAAAATGTAGAAAAAACCTAAGAATATCACTTCTCACTTCCATGGGCCTTTTTTTATCTTGTGTGAAAACTTCTATTCTTACCAAGTTTATAGGTAGGTTCATCCTACATAGTTGCATTACTATACTACTATTTTTTTTTCTCCCTTATATTGCATTAATAATTACATTCATAAATAGAATGGTTTTGTTCAAAATAATCCCCAGGAAGATAAAAACAATAAAACATATTTATAAAACTATAAAAAGAGAAGTCATGTGATATCAAACAAGAATACCACTCAACAAGGTGTTGTAATTTTCTCCATTTAGGAATCGCAAATAGTCAAAGGGTTTATAACATCCATATTCATAATATGATTTCATATTTTTTAAGATTTAAAGAGATGGGTTTAGAATATAAAATTTAGTGGATGAATGTGCTACTGGTACTAATCAATCTGTGGGACACAAATGTAAGATTCAAATTAAAATATCACTTCACAAAAATTTTGAAAAATAAATAGAAAGATTTAAAAAATTTATCACTTTTATTGTGTGTAGGCTTATAGCCTCTTTTAAAGTAAATTAAAATTGACTAAAATTTTATTAGCATACAATTTTAAAATCAAATGATTGTTTCATGTACATATATCCAAATATAACCTAAAAATAGAGACAAATTTAAGTGAAAAAATGGAATGTATATTTTTATCATTAAAAATATTTAATTTCATTTTTGAACTTGGATTCCTATAGATATAACTTTTAATTTACTACTATGTTGTATATTTTAGTGTAGTGAGGACTCAACTTCTTGCACTTACTCATATATTGAGATATGGAAATCTTTTAGAGTGGAGATTCTATTCTCAATTTGGAAATATAGAAATTAAGATTTTCTTGTTGACTCATCCAATCATAAGCACTTTTACATGTAGGCCCAAGCCAATAAGGTGGGACTTGGAGGTTTCTCGTCTCCACCACATGGAAATTCCTTTGCTTCTCAATACCAACACTCTAGATACCTAGATAGTGGGAAATTTCCATAGTTGAACCTTATCATCTCACATGTGCATGTTACCTCTCAACAAGCTAAAGATAAATATTAAGATAAGACACTCATGTGTTGGGATCCCCTTGCTAATAGTCATGACCTAAATTTTTGGCGTTACCAACTTTATCATTATCCCCCTCCATCTATTGTTAATATAGCCATGATGGCTTAGTTCTTTTATTGCTCTCTTTTTTGGCTATAGCATAGACTTCTTCATGTGTGATTTCATTCCACCTGTCTTTTTTGTGAATTATGTATTATATTTTGATATTTTTTGTAAGATTTACTATAGAATTATCTATACCATGAAATATTTGGATATGGAGGTATCCACCCAAGATCTAGGAGATTTAATCAAAAAAAGAGAGAAACATGAGAGGATAACTATATTATATTAAATGATGCAAATATAAAATATGTGTACATTAATTAAGATTGAAAAAACATTTAGTTATATAGGTTAGGGTGAGACATAGGACAACATAATATTATGGTATGTTCCTTAATATTATTAGTAATAGATAAATTAAAAATTACATAAGAATTCCCTAAGTAAATTAGAGTGAATAGGACCTGATAGGGAAACTAGCCAAGTAATATCATACTAACACCCCCCTTAAGTGTAACTTAAGGAGAAAAAGAAAATATGAAAAGATGTAATGATGTAAGGATTGATCCTAGCTATAAGGCCATGTTGGTTCCCATGTGTAATAAACCTCTCACAAATATAGAAAATGAGAAAAAAAAAAAAGTAAGAAAAAACACTCCAAAAAAGAGAAAATATAACACTATCTCTAAAATTATGAGAAGAATAAAACCCCATGTGATGAAAATCCCCCTCATAGAAGAGAATAAGAGATAGGATACATCTCCCCTCAATATAGAATCTCTTGCATTGAATTTGGATCCTCCATAGTGAATATTAAAGGTGATCCAAATTGTTGAACAACATTTCTCCCCTTAGGAAGAAACAAATCCAAGGATGTATGCAAAATTTCTTCCCATTCCTAAAAGGAATATAAAAATCACACCAAAATTATTATTTCTTTAAGTTATACTCAAATGTTACATGTCGATGTTGAAAGGTGTCATAATCATATCAAGGCTCCCATGTCTAACTCATGAAGATGACAATCTAGAACCTTTTGGAAATGAATGTAGAACATGATCCAACATTGACTCAAGGCTCTCAAAGGTATCAGACTTGACATACAACTATACTCTTCAATAAGACAATCTAATCATACAACTTGACTCACATAGCCATACATCACCAAAGTACTTGGGGATAATTTTGACACTCTTAATATGAAAAAAAATGAACAAACAACCAGACTTTTCTCATAGAAACTTTCATTCCTCTATCGCTGCCATACTATCCATGCATTCCTTCTAGCACTCACCAATAGGACAGTCATGATAAAAAAAAATTAAAGGAAAATAAAAAAGAAAGAAACCATGTTTTTTATTTCTTACATAGACCCTTACAGATCCCCAAAAGCATAGAACCAAACACCAAGAGCAGGTGTATTAAATAACTAATTTACAAGCCACCAAAAGGCTTCATTTGGCTTGTGCAAAGAAGGAATCAACTTGTCAAGGCACACCCCAACACCCCTAATGCATTGAAAATACTTCAACAGGTTCCCCAAGTCATTTTCCATTCTTTCCATCCATTATATTTACTCAAATATTCAAAAATAAACAAATAATGTATTCAAATGATCACATTTTGGATTGTACAAGGCAAAAACTAGACCTAGGGCATCACATAACTTTTGGAAACCTCCATTTTTAAATCTGAAACAAATTGAAGCATGTAAAGGAGTCCTAAATATACCAATCTACCAAGTTTCAGATTTTTCCCACAATGGAAATGGGAATTACATCCATTTTGGTGACCAAACCCTTATTTTGCAAGGTTTCAAACCCACTTTCACTAAAATTGATGTAACTTACTCAATACTTGATAAAATTAATTCAAATCACCACCAAAAGAAATAATATTCTCCCCTATATCAAACCATATGCATTATCAGTCCGTGAAATTATGCTACAGGACATACCAATCAAAAGAATAGTCAAAGATGTTGTAAAAACTAGAAAAATAGAGTTTTTCTTTATATTAATGCTTCAAAAACTTCAAAAACCTCATGCCTCAACCAAAGGAGACTATTTAAACTTTTTTACCATCATTTACAATGGCCCTCAACTGATTTTTGAAGGAGGGAACTATTGGTTAATGAGATTACATCATTAATGTTGATTCTACACCAAATTTCATTAAGACACTTTGCATTTTGAAGAAACTTTTGCAATCCTAAAGACATAAGACCTTAAAAACAACTAAAATAGCTCCAAAATAGCCTTATTACATGTTCAAAACTCCAACCTTTCACATTTACATACAAATTCAAATTTTTGCCTTCCCAAGGCTACAAAGAGAACAATTGTTGCAAATCTGCAATTTTCTACATTTTGACCACAAAACTCAAAAACTCACCCTATATCTTGCTCAATGGTCTTTATTGACCTTATTAATGACAAAAATACTCATTCTAACCTCCTAACCGCCTGTTTTCATCAAATGAGCAAAAATGGAGGATGAGGTGTAGGTGCTCTTGCACCATTTTTCTCATGACATATCAAGAAGATTATGCACAACTCCCTAGGAGATAATTTCAAAGAGGAAGTGAATATCCTCAATATTTTCCTCCATTTATTTTAAATGAGACTAAAAAAAAACCAACAATATATGTCAAGTTCTCATCCCAAGTAGTTGTATCTAGAAGAGGATGTGTTTACTCCTACTACAAAGAGTCATTGGAAGCCATGGATGTGGAAAAACTAGTTGATCATGATAATAAATAGGATATGGAGGATATGGAATAGTAGTACATGTCTCTATAACCTCATTCAATGAAATAACATCAATATTTAAATGACCATATTGTATCTCCTTGAAAAAGTGACACTAATTCTTAAGTCAGTACATTAATCAAATAAAAAATAGGAGAAAAAGTAAGATGTACACTCAAGATGGGTGATCTACCTCCCCAACTAAAATTATATCTTAACTATGTAAATCTTAAATATCCATAGAATCTGGTGTGAACTCAACACTCTTTCCTACTCCAACCTATGTAATTTAATAGATAGAAAAGATATTGGTTGATAATGAAGGCACATAAAGGACATAATTGAATGATCCTTCCTTCATTCCAATAGAACATTTTCCAAAAACACATATATGTGTTGTTACCCATCAAGGTGTGTGATGATGAACAAGTCTTAAACAAAGATAACATACTCTATACTAAATTTGTAAGGAAGCTAAGGTAGCAGAACAACTTCCTACACTAATCTTGAGAGGAGAATAATGCAAAACTTTATAGATCTTTCCAGTTACAGAAACTTAAACAAAAATAAACATAAATTTCTTGTATACCACAACATAATGATTTATGTGGGGAAAACCCTTTCAATAGGAAAATCCCACACTCCAAAATCCACCCAATATATTATTCAAAAATCACAAAGATTGCAATATACTTGTAGAGCAAGATTCTCATAGGAGTATCACCAACCAAAGATCCAAAGGCAACACAATCGCTATCAAACTCTCAGAATACATCACAATACATAGTCATAATACAAAGCCCTCATAAAATAGGGTTGCCTTCCATGGAAAGTCAAGCTAATAAAATATTAGTCGTTAGATATGACACATAATGATGAACAATCCAAATTTAAAATAATAAAATATAAATAAAAATTTCCTTTCGGGGGCATTGCCCCCAGACCCCCAGCTATGGGGATGATCCCCCTGGACCCCCCTTCATCATCGAATGAACAATACCTTATGTATCAATAGTGACTTATGTAATTGCAAGGTTGAAACACATTTTCCCAAGAAAATTCATATGATGTGAATCTACAAAATCAAGCATATATTGGCAAATAATGTGTCTAAAACTTGGAAATTTCTAAGTTTTTTAATTAATTATTTAACATTTTGTATATTTTTTAATAGTTATTGCCACTAAAATGGGGTCTTGTATTTTGAGTTGGCATCAAGTGCCATATGTTGGTAATTTGTGGAGTGTTTCTTAAGGTGTATTTAAAATTCTTGTCTATAACAAGTTTAGGATCTCTTACCTCTTTAGGATCCTATGAAAACTTATGATATATTCTCATGACACGCAAGAACCAAGAATAGAGGGAGTTACATTGGATCTTGATCAACTATGGTAGACTTTAACATTTTGCATGAAGTTTCTATTTTGAGATAATAAATAATGTCAATTTGGGTGTCCATATTGGGTGAATTAAATTAGTTGGTCATGATAATTTTAAAGTATAACAGAGTATGAACATTATTTTTAGCCAATACAATAGAATCTTCTAGGGGGTGTCTGAATTTGGTGTCTAGTTGATTGTCATACCTCTTGGAGGTTTTGTGCATGGTTTATGAAACTATAAATGGTTTTCATATTGTTCATTTTGTTCATAAATTGAGTACTCAAGGAGTTGTATTGGATGTATGAATTTGGAGGTACTAGAATCTTGTTGAAACTCCTAGTGAAATCTTTCTTTGTAAGTGTATTGTAATATCTTATTTGATTTTACCATACATTAAGAAATTTTTGGAGTGTGATTTTTTCTCCCAAAATATTTTCACGCATAAATACTAGTGTCGTGTTATTTTCTTTATGCTATCATATATTTTTATAACTATTTAGATTAGATTTTAAAAAATTATGTACACATATCCTCTCAAGATTAGCATAGGAAGTTGGGTCAACTACCCTTTGATTCCTTATAAGTGGTGTTAGAGCCTAATCACCTTTGGTTTCAATTGTTGGGTTGTTGGGTTTTTTAGCTAATCCAAATTTGAGTGGGAACTTGTGTAGGAGAGTGTCTTGTGATGTTATTGTAAGAAATACAAATAAAAATTACATCAAGGAGGATCAAGGATTTTTAAAAATATACAAAATTTTAGTGGAAGATTAAAATGGAGGATCTATTGGTAGATCGTGATCTATGTGGTGTCATTGATGAAAACATTTCAATACCTAGAGATGTAACTACAACCACTCAATATGACAGCATGGACTAGAAATCGAAGGCGCTCATAAGATTATGTCTTGTGGATTCTATTTTTATTAATATCCATGAAGAGCATACTAAAAGGGATTATGATAGATTTTGGGTAAAATGTATCAAGTGAAGTCTATGGTTAACAAGTTTTGTGGAGGAAATTGAATTCCTTAATAAGGGAGGAAGTGGAAAAATTTTAGACCACTTGAATAAATTCAATATGTTGGTGGTTTGGTTGAATTCAATGCCCATTTGAAGATGGATGAGGAAGAAATATGTTAGAATGTATTGTGTTGTTCTTCTAATACATGGGATAGTCACTTAATGAATATTAGGAGTACTTCTATCACAATATGTTGTTAGTTATTTAATGTATAAATAAATGAGAAGGAATATTTCAATTAGCACAAAAGAGGCATTGAATAATTATAATGGACCAAAAAAAATAGGCAAGAAGAACAAGAAACGGTGATAAAAGTCAATATCCAATTCCAGGGGGAGATCTAAGTCTTCTAAAATATCCAAAGTGACATGCTATAATTATGGTAAACTTGGTCATCTTCAAAATTAATATAAATAGGAGAAGAAAAAATAAAATAAAAATTTGACCTAAATTCTAAATCCAAAAATGATGATGGTGATGCATTCATCATAGGTTTGGAAATGGGTGCAAGTGATAATGTATGGTTAATTCATTTAGGTGCATCATTTCATATAACCTCTAATAGAGATTGGCTTTCACAATATCAAAATTTTGATGGAGGTAAGATGTATTTTGGAAATGATTATCATTTAAAAACTATTGGCCATGATAGAACTTAAATCAAATTTATTGATGGTATAGTTAAGGGAATCAATGGTGTTTTGTATATCCCTAGGTTAGCATAAAACCTTTTATCTTTAAGAAAATTAATAGATGCAAATGTGTAGGTTGTCTTTTCTTATGCAAGATGCAAGATGGTTAGAACTGTTATTGTGATTGCTAGAGGTGTCAAATTAGCCACTTGCATGCATGGTTCAATGCAATAGTACAATTTTGTTAATATTGAATCATCTCGTGTATTGGATAAAAAGGTGGTGTCATATTCAATGTATGGTTGTTCTTTCTAAGTACCTAAGGGTTCTCTTTCTATAGATTCTAAGTTACGTGTTATGGCATTAAAAAATAGGTTAAATTGAAGAGAAGGGTATACAAACTTTGAATTAAAAAAAACCTTTTTGAAGGTTTGTTTGATTGTAATCTTGAGTTTGATTTCTATGAACAATACATATATGAAAAAAAAATTACATTCAATTTTATTTTAGTTCTCATAAGTCTTCTACAATTTTGGATCTTATTCACTATGATGTATTTGGTCATGTTGATGTTCCCTTGATTGTATAATTTATTTACTATGTTATGTTTATTGATGATTACAATAGGACTTGGTTTTATTTTCTTAAAAAAAAAAATATTTTTCTAGTTGTTTTAGAGAGTTTAAAACTATGGTAGAGTTTAAACTAAAAATAAAATTTGAAATTTGATTAACAATGGTGATGATTACTTTTTTATAGATTTTGATCTCATACAAGGTTTGTGGCATATATAGGAAATTGGACTTGTAGAGAGGATGAATAAGATATTGATGGAGAAGGCTAGGAGTATGTTTAGTGGAGTTGAATTGGAATAAAGTTTTCAGTCAAGGTTGTAGCCACTAACTGCTACCTAATAACATGTATCTTATATAAAATCTTGCTGATAAAATATCTATGGAGGAGTGGTCAAGAAAAATATTCACTGATAAATATTCATGTTTCTTTTGTGAGGCATATGCACATGTGCCAAGGGAGAATTATACTAAATTAGGTAATAAGATTGTTAAATAAATTTTCACTAGTTACAATTATGGTACGAAAGGATACAAGCTTTCGGATCCTATTAAAAAATATATTATATATTAGAAGTGTTATTTTCAAAGATATTTAGCCTTCTTCCATTGTATTATAGCTAAAATAAATTAAAAAGAGAGATGTGGTTCAACTTTCTTCTACACCAAAGAAAGTTGATTTGAAATCCCAAATGAAACTAGAAATTTAGGAGATATCTTCAAGCTTCAAATCTTCAACAGAGTTATAACTTCCAACTCAGCTTGTTCAAAGGTTGACCAAGTGTAGAAAACTAATATAAAGGTATTATCCTAGAAATTGGACATGTATATTTTCTTTAAATACTAAAATTCATGAACCTGGTTCTATACAAGAGGATTTCGGTATGCATGGCATATATTTTTAGAAAATAAACATGGAAGAAGAGATGGATTCACTTAAAATAAATAATATGTGGGACTTGGTACCTTTTCTTGAAAGATGCAAACTCATATGAATTGTAAATTAGTATTCAAGAATAAAATGGGTTCTAATGGTAATATTAAAAAATACAATGTATTGTTGGTTGCAAAAGGTTACTCCTAGGTTCAGGGGGTGGATTGTGGTGAAATATTTTCTTGTTACAAAAATTTTATCCATTAGATTCTTACTTTATTCCTATAGTTTATGATCTAGACATTGAACAAATGGTTGTGAAAACTACTTTTCTTTATGGTTATTTGGAGGAAGAAATATACATAGCATAGTCAAAGCACTTCATGGTGAGAGCTAAAGATATTTTGGTTTATAAATTAAAGAAATATTTATATGACCTCAAGAAATTTCCTAGGATGTGGTACCACAAATTTGATACATGTGTTTTATGTTTTGGATTTGAGAATTTTAAATTAAATCATTGTGCTTATTATAAATATGATGGTAATCATTTTTTATTATTACATTATATGTTGATGATATGTTGTTCATTGGAAAATTGAAAGAATTAATTTTAAAAATAAAGTCTCAACTTGGAACCAAATTTAAAATGAAAGAACTAGGTATGGATAAACATATTCCTAGTGTGGAGATAATAACAGACAAAGCAAATAGAAAGCTATGGCTTGTCAAAAGTATGTGAATTCAATATTGTAGAGGTTTAACATACAGTATTCTATAACATTATGTGTTATATAGGAGTTTTATGGTGAACTCCTCAAACACCCTAGGATCACTTGTCAGACAAAAATAACTTCCACAAGAGAGAAATGGCAAAAATATCATGCTACGATTAAGGATGCAAGAATTCCAAACTAAATATCACAATGTGCATATGATGCCTTGCTTATATAAGCAAGGTGGTGAATAGGATTAGAAAATATCATGACAAACATCTTAATCCTGTCACATGAGACAACTAAGTCATAACAACCTAGGATAAGATAAGATCTAGAAAAGATAACTCATCCTTCTAGAAGGAATCTTAGAGCCTAAGTAAACTTCACATGTGAATGTGTCCCCTAAGTCCCTAGTAGGTGAATTAACTAGGTACAAGACATTTATTCACACCAATAGCCCCCCTTAAGTGCAACTTAGGGAGAAGATTATTATGCAAAGATGTAAGGATGGTTCTCGGATACTAGGCCATGTTAGGTACCCATGTACAAATGAAAATACAATCTCTCACAAATGGAGAAAAGGAGAAAACCCAATGGGACAAAACCCATCCCAAAAAGAGAGATAAATAGAATAATGATATCCATCATAAATCAATCAATCTCCATCCACACAAAGGATGATAAGAGAGATCATACAACCCCTCATATTGAGATAGCCTATTGTAGAGAAGCACTAGAAGCACACTTGTGGAGTAACACTGGAATCCTTAATTCGACAAGCAAGGAAAGATAATTATATTTGCTAGAAACCATATTAGAGTCACTCAAGGACTCAGGTCAGAATCATGATAAGCAATATCAGTTCTGATGCCAAGTAACACTGGAAAACTCACAAACAAACACAACCCTGGAATCTATGAAGCAACAGTCAATTAAGAAATGATCTGGAACTGAAAAATAAGTGCAGAGATCAAAATTTCACCCTCCCAACTGTCAAAACATCCAAGTAATCCCCAAAGCACCCTTTAGGGAAATCTAAAATAATGATCAACTTGGGACATGTACAGAAAAAGTGTATAGATGACAATGTAGAGCTCCTCAACACCTTTCCAATGCCACAAGAATCATGAAAGCTGGAGATAGTGGCAAAACGTTATGAGCTCAGGAGCCATAAAACAACATCTAACTTCAACTAGAAATAAATGCTATCAAACAACAAAAAAATATGAAAACAACCTACACCATTATAAAACTCACAACACTAGCTTTCTGACGATATCTAGTTTGAAAACATTTGCCTCCTGAATTGCAAGTTATGAAAGTTTGAAAAAAATGCCTAGAAAAGGGCACATGAAGACTAACCAGGGTCAAAATTTCAAGACTAAATTGACACAAAAAAATTTCTCCCAGTCATACCATATGACCGATTGTGTAAAAAAATGTTTTAAAAAAAGTGTTGCCTTCCCACCACTAATGGAGTGGTGGGCGCATGGTGAGCTAGTGGCTAGGGGGCGGCGGGCCTAAGCCACATCACCCAAGGCATAAGCCTCCCATGGGTTGATATAATCGCAACCAAAACCTTCACAAAACCACCAAAAATAGTATATGGTCAGCCAAAAACATAAACTCGTCTATGGATATAAAGGTGTGTTAGCTGGTTTAAATGAAAAACAAATTTTATTAATATTAAACTTTATAACTAGCGATACAATAAAGAAATCATACCAACAAATAACCATGTGATTTGACTAACTAGGTAAAAATTACACAAATAGAAGGACGTCGACAGAGCCAAAAATATAGAGAATATTCTCTGCCTGATGCCTATACAATCTACAAAAAATGTACCAAACAATTTGACTTTTGATCGTAGATGACAAGGAGAAGGAATATTCAGCCCAAAATGTCAATTTAGTAGAAAAATGCCAAAAGAAATTTTGACCCATTGCGGATCTCACACCTTTGTAGGCTATATAGCCACGTACGCATCTGTACAGCCTAAAAAAAATTGCACCCTCTAACTAAAGTTATCAAAAATTGACAATTTGGTAGTCAATCTTAGGATTCTTAGGCCTTCCAGACACAATGACGAGGTCTATTTTTTCCCAAATTGCTCTAAAATATCAGCTACCCTCCATATCTAGGAACTGAAACCCTTCCTTCAAACCCTTGTAGATCTGACAAAATATGTCAAATTTTGATGAAACAAAATTCAATATTGACTTTCTCAGATGCCCTAGATTCAATGGTGAGGTTCTCAAGACCCCAACTTGCAACCAGAAAAAATTTCACGCCATGATTGGTCCCTCAAATTTGGGAAGAATTCTATAGCATTGAAGCTCTAATACTATGTAGGATTTCTATGGTGAACTCCTCAAAAACCTCAAGATCACCTACAAGACAAAATAACTTCCACAAGAGAAATAGAAGAAATATCATGCTATGATTAAGGATGCAAGAATGTCAAACTGAATATCATAATATGCATATGATGCATTTCTTATATAAGAAAAGTGGTGAATAGGATTAGACAAGATCATGACAAGTGTCTTAATCCTATCACATGAGACAACTAAGTCATAACAACCTAGGATAAGATAAGATCTAGAAAAGACAACTCATCCTTCTAGAAGGAATCTTAGAACCTAAGTAAACTTAACATATGAATATGTCCCCTAAGTCCCTGGTAGGTGAATTAACTAGGTACAAGACATTTATTCACACCAACATGTTCCTCTTATCTTGGGAATAAAATTATCACTTACACAATATTTTACATCTCCATTAGCTCTAGAAGACATGATTATGGTAACTTATCAAAGTGTACTTGGAATTATAATGTATTTTATGGTCTATAATAGACTAGACATGCCAAAGTAGTAGGATTTCTCAATAGGTTACTGTTTAATCCTATACGAATTCAATAGAATTTAGTTAAAAGAGTTAAAATATTTATGGGGTACCTCAAAGTATTCTTTTTGTTATCATGGTAATTTTACAAGAGACAAACATTCACTAGATATTCATGGTCATGTAAACTCAAATTAAATTGGATATGTTGATAGTAGAATATTCATTGGTGCATATTTATTTACTTCAAATGGTGGTTGAATAAGTTGTGTGAGAAAGCGATATGATATGGTCACTATGTCCAATATTGAGGTAAAGTATATGGTGGAAACTCATGCCTATAAAGAATTCATTCAGTTGAAAATAATGTGTTCAAATATTAAGTCAAGAATTAGGGTACATTTACTCTTTGTTATGACACTCAAAGTGTATTTTTAGAAAATAATCTAACCTTTCATATAAGGTCCAAGCACATAGATACATATGCAGTATCATTTTGTTGAAGATGTGGTCAAATATGTGAAGTTAAAATTGGATAAATATCAAACTTTGACAAATTTTGTAGATATTTTAACTAAGCCCATGATCACAAATAAATTCATATGGTGTTTAGAGTCTCATGGGCCTTTTAGTCCCCAGCAATTAGATTCCATGATGGTATGTTTCCCTTTGTCTCTTGTGATGTATTTGACAAGTGGGAGAATGTTGGGAATTAAGATGTCTCAACTTTGTTAATTCCTAAGATTATTTATTAATTATTTAACATTTTTCTTGTATTTTATATTACTTAATAATGTGCTCCGATAAAATGGGCCATGGAATTTTTAGCTAGCATCATATGTCACATGTCATTACTTTATGGCTCAATTTTTCAAGATATATTAAAAATATGTATCTATAGTAGAGTTTGGATGCCCTACCTTTGTTGAATCCTATGAGAACTTGTGATAGATTACTATGATGTGTAAGAGCCAAGAACAGAGGGAGTTACTTTGGAATTTTGATCAACTATGACATAATCTAGTATTTTTCATGAAATGTGTATTTTGAGATGGTGAAAATGATAATTTGGGCACCCATGTTGGGTAGATAAATTAGTCAATTATGACAATTGTAAGAGTGTAAAAAAATATGTTATTTTTATTCAGCATGACCAAATATTCTTAGGGATGTTGAAATATGGGCCCAACTTGGGCATCATAACTCTTGAAGGTTCTACACATGGTTTAGAAAACCAAAAATAACTCATTTTTTTTTCTATAAATTGGGTACTTTAGGAGTTGTACTGGATGTATGAATTTGTAGGTACTAGAATATTGCAAAAAAATCCAAGATTGTATGTTAGTGAAACTCCTATGAAGATGCACTTTGCAAGTGTGTTATAATTTCACATTTTATTTTATAATAGATTGAGTAGGTTTTGGAGTGTAGTATTTTTATCTATAGAGTTTTGCCCCACATAAATACTACTATCGTGTTATTTTGTTTACGTATAATATTTATTTTTTATATTTTTTTGGTCGCTCAGATCATATTTAAAAGTTTTATGTACACTTCTGTCAAGAATAGCATATAAAGTTGATTTTGTTACTCTTTTCTTCTTTACAATATTCATCTATCTAACTATAAATCTAAAATTGCAACAAGTGATTTTCCCTTTTGTCTCTCTAACTTTGAATAATAATTATATGAACCCTTTAGCATAGTTGAAGGAAAATTAATGTAATCCTTCTTTAGAAGATGCTTCAACTCGTCAATATATTTTGAATAAAATTTGTGTTCATCATGCCTCAACTTCTTGCAATATGAACATATGGGCTTCTCCTTCTTATATTATTCCCCTTTGGAAGAGGATTTTTTATGATCTTGTAAGGAAGTGGATGTGGATTATTATCATGTGTTCTTATTAGGATTTTTATTTTGCTTCTCTTTACCACTAGAAGCCTTCATGCCTATTGCAATCAAGGCTTGTGATTTCAAATAATTCAAGGTGCTCATTTGAATAATCTTATATTTATCCCTAGTGACTAACATAGCAAAATTATCAAATGAAGGAATCTTAATCTCACTCCCCAAAGCACTATGTTTAACATATAAACTAGAAACAAACACTAAATAATTAATCCCTAGATTAGAGAGAGCACTTAATATCAACTATTTATCTTGTTTTGTAATTTTGGAATCCTTCCATTATGCTCTTAGTGACTTGAATTTGGTGATGAATTGTTGTATTTCATCAAAAGTACATGGATTAAGATTTATTAGTTCATTTTCCAACAAATATATATTTGGATTCCATGTCTACCCAAATAATTTTGACAATGTAGTCCACACAACAATAGTTGTATCCAAGTACTCAATGTGAAATAACAACTAAGGATAGACATACAAGCACAAATAGCCAATATCTTCTTCACAAATATTCAACCACTCATTCTTTTTAAATTTATCTTTACTTGGTTCACCATCAAGCTCGTGAACCATCATATATAACCTCATAACTCTTAGCAATTTGTTAATTTTATATTTTTATATATAACCTCACCATTATTGGATGATGAAGAAAGAAGGAAAGGACACAAATCAATAGGAATTCTTGAGCACAACCATAAGAAAATCCTCCAAAAAAATAATTAATTAATTATTCGCCTAGCAATATATGATCTTATCATTTTATACTTAATACAATTACAACCACTTTTCAAATTAGTGAAGTGGTCTTGGTATTATTATGTTACATATGCCAAATTTGGCCACAAAATTGAAAGTAATTTCATAATACAATGAAATCAATTTGATTACACCAATGTGGAGTACACAAAAAAATATATTATATGAGCCTAAACAAAGCCCCATAATTTCCCAAAAAGAGAACTTCTCGGTAACACCTATGTGAATCTATGAATTTTGAAATAATTAGACATAAAAATAGAAAATTATCTACACAATTATTAAGTTCCAAAATGTCCACACCAAATAAAAAAATCTTGCAAAAATGAGTAGATATAATTGAGAATGGAGCTTACAAGTTCTAAGTGTCAAGATTAAAATTTCAATAGTAAGGTGCAAATTTCAGAGTGAAAAAATATTTACATCATGATGAAATTAGCAAATGTAGAATGGAATATGCTTTATCCTAATAGAATATTCTTCTAGATTCTAAAACTGCCAACTAATTTATTGAAATTGTTCTCTAGAATGAAAAATCACCTATTCAGAACACAAAATTGTCAATCATCTTTGCAAAATAGCATTTTAATTTTTAGAAGTTATTTTCTGGGAAGAAAAAAATTGATGGTTTGTGAGTCTTAATGTGGTGGCACCACTAACCTATTGGCGATGGATTGAAGGTAGCGGTGGGGCTTTGAACCATTGGTTGTGGAATCTCCTTGTCAATATACCAATGTCGACATTTCATGTGGAATCCTTGTGTATAATAGCAGATACCCTATGAACTATGCATTTTACTAGTACCTTACTATACCCACAAGGTCTACACAATTTTTTAAAATTAAATTCTAATAAATGAATTAGAAATTAGGATATTTTTGTTTTACCTATACATATACTTTCACTAGTGGCTACATAATATTTTTCCTATGCAAAGAATATTCTATGTGATATGTATGATATTGAAGGAGAATTTTCTCAAAACTCTAGATCATGTTCTCCAAATTTGATGAAATGATATTTGATCCTTAAATTATTGGGCCTTCTAGATGTGATGGTGGGATCATATTTGACTCAAAATTCTCCAAAAGATTAGATACCTATTGAATCTAACATGCACCTCCCAATTTAAAACCCTTGTAGATCTGGCCTTGAATGTCCAATTTGAACAAATCAAAATGCTAAACTTTCTTGAACACCCTAAAATCAATAGTGAGCTTAAATTTACTCTATGAATCTCCAAAACAATCTTCAATATAAAACCATAAAGAATAACCCCTAGTATTTATCTCAATTTTTTTAATTCTCTAAACCATTCGATGCAAGAGACAAACATACTCAATTTTTTAAGAGAAATAAAAAAAAATCAACCTAGATATCCAAAAGGATAACATAAGAAAATTGTACAATCTCTAATACCATGTAAGAGTTGATACATAATGTTCTATACAATACATTTTTTTGATAATGGAGGTAGACACCAATATCTACGAGCTTCAATGGAAGCACAAGAGAGACCCAACATGAGAGTAATTATATTATATCAAAAAATAAAAATATATAATGTGTGTATCTTAATTGAGATTACAAAGAGAACCCCTTGGTTATATAGGCCAAGGAGAAACATAGGACAAAATAAAATTATGACATGTCTTAGTCTTATGACTTGAGACCTAAATTAAGAATTCTTTACAAGAAATCCCTAATTGAACTCAAGTAAACTAATGAGAATAGAATCTAAAATAAAAATTGATTAGTTAAAATATTGTATTCAGAACAACAATTTTAATATTAAAGTACAACATTATTTATCATAAAAAAAAAAAAAAAAATTGTAACATTATTGATGAGTGATCTACCAAGTGAGCTTTATGTGTACTTAACGATATAAATTTTAGTTCAATATTCAAACAATGGTGAGATTATTTTTATCCAATTTTTTCAATGGAGTTTGATGATAATTTCATCACCAACAAATCCTACCACAAATGACCCTTCAAATGTTGGTTTCACCTATTCAAAAGTTTTTTTTTTTGGAAAAACAATATGATGTTATGATTTACTAGAGGATTTTTACTTTCTCGTAGAAATTAGTTGGATGTGATCGTCCTCAATATATTATTAGTTGAAAAAAATTACATGCAAAAGTTAGAGAAAGAGGTGGATAAGAAGGGTCAAGTGAGAAATAAATATTCTCTTTTACACATTAATTCACTTAAAAAGATTACATAATAGCTATTAATAACAATAACAATTGATAAATATTAGTTATGAAGAAAAAATATCATCGTACAATTATGATGGAATAACAAACCAAATAATTGAATTAACAAAGCTCAACCCACATTCTCATCCAAACAAATAAAAAGAAAAATTACTTACCATATTTTTATTCACCTATAGAATGTACAAGTATTGTTGCCATAATAATTTTTTAAAATTCCTCCATATAAATTGGATTTATATTCCAAAATTTATTGAATTTTACTTCATTGTGACTCTAATCTTCAATGAAGACACTACTTTTAGAATTCACTTGTGGTTTCACATTCATTAGACCAAATTACTATCACCTATACATTGTTATTTTCTTTGAAGAAAATATTTCCAAACATTGGTTGACTCTATACTTCTTTAGAGAATTCAACAAGGTTAAATTTTATGACATCAAATACCCTATGGAGATATGTTAAACAAAAACACAAAGCAATATTGTTACACTTTTATGTGATTTTTCTTCTCCTATCTTGGCCTAGGGCTAGCACATAGCATGTTTAATTAACAATTTCTAGCAACACATTGATATATTGTTACACTTTCATGTGATTTTTCTTCTCCTATCTTGGCCTAGGGATAGCACATAGCATGTTTAATTAACAATGCATTGATTTCTAGCAACACAATGGTAAGATGATATTTCCTTTAGTCCCTAAGGCCTTTTTTTGAAATCTTGCTCAGATATACCCTACAACATTAGAATATGTGATGTTATTAGAGATCATTTTGACTTCTAAAAGGAAAATTTTATCCTCATAATGACTAGAGGAGGACTAGAAGAATGGTTTTTAAAAATATTATTTTTTCAATTTTCTAATAAAATGAGGATTATTATTTTGTTTAAATCATATTAAATGAGTCTTGTGTGGGTCCATTTATTCTAGTGATTTATATTAGAAATGATTAATCATGAAAATAATTGTATATATTTAATAACAAAATTTTCATAAAAATAATTTAGTTGAATTAAAAAAAATAAAAAATTGAGAGTGTCATTTACAATCTTTGTTTTAAGTTGATCCTCAAGGGAAAAATTCAAAAAATATTTATTTTCATGTGATTGGTTGTGATTTACTCAACATCATGTTATTAAAGTAATGTAATTATCTTCATACTTATGATGGCATTGTTATTTCAATTGTATTTTCTATGTAATTGTAAATGTGTATTTTTTTCTTGACATTATATTGTATTCATGCTACTAACTATAATATGATGTATTGGTATTATCTCCTATAGAATATGGGCATGACATATGCATATGTTTACATGTTGTTATAGTACATGTCATGTTCAAGTTTCAAATGTTTCATCAAATTTTCCATGGATTATACACAAAATGTTGCTAATCAAAACATGTCTAAAAGGTAGGAAGGAGAAATAGTGCAAATCAAAAAATATCATACGAAATTATAGCATTAGAGAAAGATGACTTAAATAAGTAATACATATGGTTGAAAATAATTAAAAATAAGTAAGAAATTAGGCTAATGTGTATTACTTTCCACCAAGAGGCTCAAATACATATAAAAAGGAACTTAAACTAAGACCCTTATGCATTCCTAAAATGTGACATTTTAGTATTCAACACCATTGCAGAATTCTTTGTGATAGGGAAGTACGATGCAAGGATAGAAAACAATCAAGCACTCAATTCATGAAATAAGGTCAAAGAAAAAAAAACCATTATAGCTAGAAAAAGAAGATCAAATTTGATAAACGACATCAAAAGATGGGAGTGGGGGTGTTAACACTATGGATAAAAATGATTAGTACTGTGCAATTTGTATGGCATGGTTAAATACAATGACATGATAAGTTGGTTGAAATCAAGCAATGTCACCCAAAAAAAATACAATGGCCAATGTAATGGACTATGTTATTTGCTCACAAAGCTCTATTTCAAGACTAATGGAGTTAGAAGTTGGAGACTACCCAACAAAATTGAAATTAAATTATAATCCAATATATGTAAAAATTGACATGCACATCTAAACCGTAGATTTTTGGACCCAATGGACTCTCTGACTCTTATAGGGTTTTTCACCCAAAAGGAGAGAGATTAGATCCAAAAATGCTAACTAGTTCATTCAAATTAGATTGTGTGTAATGTTTTATGAGTTAAATGGAATGATCTAAATGCTACTAAGCTATGAAATTGATCAAACATGAATGCAAAATCTAAAAATTATGACTTGTTTGAAAACACATTGTGTTGTGCAAGAATGAACTAAATATGCAGAACATAAGGAGATAGATAAGATCATAGTGCACCTAGGAAAAATTTGATGAATCTGGAATGTCTAGAATGTTGATTGATGATGTTTCTCAAGCCTGACAGGACTCATTTTCCATCAAGGGCGAATCAGTCCCTATTCTGGTGAAAACTTTCAAAAATAGGTTTCAAACTGCCAAGAGATGAAATCTGATGAGAATAATTTTCAAGCCCACAAATGGGAACTCCTTCAGGGATCTAAAAATTTAGGACTTGAATCTATAGCTTTAGATCTACCTTTTTGTCTTCTACAATTGTCTGCTCCAGAAACTGTCAGAATCGGGTCTGAAAATGACTTTTTCTTGACACTTTGACTTGAATGATAGGAGGATGACTTGAATAAATTTGGAATGCAATATTCAATGATTCTTAAGCTGCCAAAGAACCTAGATCTACATACAAACAACACAAGAAGAGAAATTGTTGATTGTTAAGGCATGGGGGTTTGCCTTGGTCAAACCTCATTTAGGTAATTAAACCAAAATGTTGAAATGGATGAATAAGACATGAAACAATGGAATAAATTACCTTACAATGATGGTTGATCTTGGATGTTTGTATCAATACATATAAAATCTTCCCTTGAATGCTTTTGAATGCTAACTTGAAGACTTCTAATGGAGAAACCCTAATTTGCTTGACTTGAAATAGAAAATAGAAGATGAATTCAAGATGATAGATGTACGAATGAGATAAGATGTGTAAAATGAGGGTAAAATTACTTATTTATAGACAAGTTCTCCTTAGTACCCGATTATACCTCATCACAGGCTGACATATAGTGAAAATAAACTTTAAATTTCACTTTTTCTCGCTCAAGGATCAAAATGGGGGCCAAATAGGACTCATTCACCACACATGGTGAATGGGTCCCACCTAGATGGGATTGATTCGCCATGCATGGTGAATGGCCCGCAGGGGCCATTCCAACACCTAAGAATCCAAGGAATCAGGAAATAAGGTTTAAAATGCTATCTTGTCAGGTATTTGATCAATTAAAGCCTTAGGATGCACAATATGGGTTAATTAAGACCTATTAGTGATGATGTAAATGTTGGATAGGGCTTGGGACACATAAATCAATGTGAAAGTGTGATTAAATACACTTTACAACACTAAAATTAGGTCCACATAGCCTAGAAATGCTCAAGAACCAATGTGAATGTGTAAATCACACTACAACACTAGTTTATCATTAAGTTTACATTAAAAAACTTCTAGATTGATGTAATAATATTATTAAATATATTTTATAATGTTGAATTAGGGAGAAGTGGGTTAATTAAGTCTAGAAAAGTGTGAAACTCCTTTACAAGACTCTACAACACCTTTACAAGACGTCATTAAAAGCATGTTATATGATTTACAAGGGTCCAAGACCTAGTGTGGATGCATAAAATGTCTCACAACACTAGATTTAGGGCCTCATCAAGTCCATTTGATCTCATGTCAAGCAAAGGGTCATTTTTTCTATGGCACATTTGGCCCCCACTTTAGTGAGAGGATGAACTTGCTTCCTCACACTAAAGTAGACAGTCAAGAGAGTTCCAAATGTACACCAAGCCCCCAAGATACAAAATCATGCAAAGACAAGGTGGAAAGAAAGACAATATGAAAAATATGTACTCACTTTGGGCCCGCGGAACTTCAGGTCGTCCATGGGGTGAGAAAGGCCAAACTATATACTCGCTTTGGGGCCAGGGAACTAGTCATTCATGGGGTGAGAAATCCCAAAAAATTAAGATACATACGCTAGTTGGTATGCACTCACAAACATAAAAGTGGCTATGGGGAAAAGTCATGCCACTAGTTGGGCTTCCCGTTCAACCATGCTAAAGCTATACCACTTGATAACTTTAACAAGGTGCCACAAAGCCAAATGAAATGTAAATGTCGATTTAAGCTTCATGAGACAAGTAAAATAGGATGGCACCATAGGCATGCAAGTTGTGTTATGCAAGGTGGCCAAATAAGATGGCTCCACAAGCATGCAAGTTGTGTTATGCAAGGTGGTCGAATGAGAATGCAATAAATGTAATGTGAAAGATTATTCAAAGGAGTCTTGTTCAGTTTATGCAAGGTCCGTCACTTAGGGAACATTGTGTCTAATGTATCCAAGAGAGGACCAATCAAAGAATAGTATATTCACAACTTAGGGGATGTAGTGCATCGCATCAAACCACAAAGAGGAATGTAATATGCTGAGATAGATCACACTTATGAAGGACATCACACCCAATGTCATCCACAAAGTGACAAACGCATCACATAAACAGTAAGCCTACACTAAGAAGCATGAATGCATAATGAAATAATGGTAATGTATGCCCCCCACTTTAAAGGAATTGCTACACATCGTTCTATGAGCAATTACTTTAAAGTAGAGAAGAAAGGGAAAAGAAAACAAGATAGGAGAGCCAACCTGGAAAGCTCTATACCAAGTCATATGTTTCAAAGCTAGGCTGCGTCATGTCAAGGGAAATGAAAAGAAAGAGAGTATGTCACATGCAAGTCAATCTTAAGACATGGCATTCACATCTCAAGCTTTCTCTTATATGTTCATGAAAAGTTAATGAGTAGTCGAAAGAGACAATGACAAGTGACATACAAGGGAGAAGGTTGTCTAACCCATTGCCCCCCATGCCACATAGTGCAAGACAAAGGTGATCCTAGAATGGATGACAGTATGTTGCCCCTTGCAATGGATGCAAGACATGCAATAGTGAGAATGTGATTATCCTACAACTATTACATGGCAGGGAGCAGCAAGTAAGGTTATTGATGTGAATAAGAAAGATTTTTGGAAGAATCTTGTGTGATATTATTGATGTTGTGTGAAGGCTTGTTGATCTCAATGAAACAACTATAACCAAGACCATGAGTTGTTGTTGTGTGTTAAGTTCTATAGGGTTGTGGATGCCTTGCTCTTGAGAACCATAGGCTTTTCCATTATACCCCAATTGTTTCATGAAGTCATATACTTTTCCATAATGCTTTTTCAATGTTGTGGAATCAGGTGGTTATTCGTTGTTGTTTTCGTCAGGCATGATTGTAGAGTTTTCTTTGTTGTCTAAAGTGGTGAAGGTGGATGCCTTTGACGAGTTATCTGAATTGTGCATTGACATGATGGTGGGTTGTTTTTTTTTCTCATCTTTCTTTTGTGTAAGTATATATTTACCCATAAACGAGGGTGTGAAGTCTAAGGATCCCCAATCATTACCAAATAATCTAGAGACCGATTTCATATCATTGTGTTCAATTTCAAGAGGATCTATGTTCGATGTTGGAATCAATGTTGTGAGAGGACTTGCAACTCCTTTTTCAAGGTTCAAGCAACTTTCAGGCTCGAGATCAGCTTCAACTTGATAAATCTTATTGTTATAGACATATTTCATGATACGGTGAAGGGTTGAAGGCACTGCATTCATCTCATGAATCCATGGTAGGCCTAAAAGGAGATTATATGAAAGGTCATAAGGCATGAGATGGATAAGAGTTTGCAAAGTAACCATCCTAACCGTAATAGGTAAAGTGATTATACCGAGTGGTTGCTTTGTTGTATTATCAAATCCTCGAATAGTAGTGGAATCAAGTATTATTTGTGATCTGTCAACTTTTAATTGATCAAGGAGACTCACACCACACACATTAAGGGTGGAACCATTATCTATGAGAGTTAATTTGATACCTATGTGATGGAATTGAGCAATGATCATAAAGGCATCATGTTGTTTGTATGTATGAGCAATAGTATCATCACTAGATTGTTATGATACATTGGTGTTAGGTTGATTAGAGGGATGAAGTGGATATGAGGGTGGGTAGAGAACAAGTTTAGGTTTATTGGAAGGATGAAGCGGATGCGAAGGTGGGTAAAGAACAAGTTTAAGTTGAATTTGAGATGGTTGTTTGTGTGAAGGTGGGTAAAGGATAAGTTTAGGTTTAGTGTAGTGATGTTGAATATTGTTAACATCCCTTAAGTGAAGTTCTTTGTCTTTGAAGGGTATGTTATTGTTTCCTAGAGTCATAATATCCTCCCTAGAAGGAGAGTTATTAGGAGAGAAAAAAACCACATGTTCATGATAATTAAGGTTTGGTTCATCCAAAATAACTTCATTAGCACTAAGGGGGAATTAATGATTGAATTTTGTTGTTCTATGATGTTTTCCCGCATAAGATTCTCATGATTTTCATGGATTAGATCGTGTAATACCATAATATCATCTTCACTAATAGGAGAGATATTAGGAGAGGGGAAAATTTGATTGTTGTCCATAATCTCATTGTCGTGGTTCAAAGTATCTACCCTAGTAGGAGAGCTTTGAGAAAGGTGACAACCAAAAGAGGTGTCACATGTTGAAGCTTCATCACAAATAGGGGAGTCATGAAGGGGAGGACAACTAAAATTCTCATGACTCTCATTGGTTATGTTGTCACAACTAGGAGAGACACTATGGGAAGAACAAATGTGATTATCAGGATTATTTATGACTTTAGTGTTTTGTTTTGTAATGTCTTCCAAACTAGGAGAGGTAGGGAAAGGATCATAAAGAGGGTTGTTATAGACTTTAAATATTTGATTATTTAAGACTACTTTATCATCCTCATCATTTACAATCTCATGTTCCTCAAAGTTATCCACACAATGGAAATTAGGGAAGGTGATGTCTAAGAATGTGTCTATGATTTCATTTTCTTGTGCTAAAATATCCTCCCAAAGGGGATGAGGAGAAGGAAAAACAAGAGCCTCATGATTCTCAATTATTATGTCTTCTTTCGCCAACATACTTTGTCACTAAAAGGAGAGGTATTGGGAGAATTACAATCATGATCATCAGGAGCGTCTATGTTTGTATACTCTTCTAACACATCATCTGCACAAATAGGAGAGATAGGAGGGAATGTAAGTTTAAGACAAGAATTAACACTTTTATTCTTTGGCACTAAGAGACTCTCATAATATTGACATGCAGTGGAGAAATGACAATCATGTCTATTACCTAACATTTTGAAATAACAATCTATGCTAACTCAAAATGCAATGTAAAATGCTTGAAATGAAGTGCAATTTTCAAAGAACAATTGACTAATTATGTTGTGGAACAATATGAGAATGCAAATGTGAAAGTTAAACTATACATGAAATGAGCTAATTTAGGCTAGTTTTGATGAAATGCATGATACAAAAATGCAGTTAACTAATATATACAAGTTAAGGCACCAATCAAAAGCCTAAAATCCAAGTTCTAAGATCTGGAAAATGTTGTTTCAAGTGCCAGAAGGGATTGATTCTCCCAAGGTGGCAAATGAGTCCCAGTATGAACCTTGTTCAAAATTTTCAAATTTTTCAAATTGATTTTTATGAATTCTGAGAGCCAATACACGGACCTAAATGAAAAATGCAGAATTTCAATAAGTCTAAATGAATTTAGATGCAACAAATGCAACCTAAATGCACTTTTTATGAATGCAAGTTTTAAAACCTATCATGCAAATCCTAATGCAAGCTAGATTTATAATGAAAGACACCAAATTAGAAAATAGAAGTATTTGAAGAGTCAGGTTCACCAAAATGAACCGTAGATTTTTTGACCCAATGGACCCTCTAACTCTTATAGGGTTTTTCACCCAAAAGGAGAGAGATTAGATCCAAAAATGCTAACTAGTTCATTCAAATTAGATTGTGTGTAATGTTGTATGAGTTAAATGGAATGGTCTAAATGTTGCTAAGCTATGAAATTGGTCAAACATGAATGCAAAATCTAAGAATTATGATTTGTTTGAAAAAAAATTGTGTTATGCAAGAATGAACTAAATATGCAAAACAAAAGGAGATAGATAAGATCATAGTGCACCTAGGAAAAACATGATGAATCTGGAATGTTTGGAATGTTGATTGATGATTTTGCTCAAGCCTGACAAGACTCATTCGCCATCAAGGGAAAATCAGTCCCTGTTCTGGTAAAAACTTCTGGAAATAGGTTTTAGACTATCGAGAGATGAAATCTTATGAGAATAGTTTTCAGGCCCATAGATAGGACTAATTAGCCATATTTGGAAAATCCGTCCTCCTTCAAGGATCTAAAAAGTTGGGACTTGAATCTGTAGCTTTAGATCTACCTTTATGTCTTCTACATGTGTCTTCTTTAGAAACTGTCGGAATCGGGTCAGAAAATGACTCTTTCTTGACACTTTGACTTGAATGATAGGATGATGACTTGAAGAAATTTGGAATGCAATATTCAATGATTCTCAAGATTCCAAATGACCTAGATCTACATACAAACAACACAAGAAGGGAAATTGTTGATTGTTGAGGCATGGGGGTTTGCCTTGGTCAAACCCCATTTAGGTAATTAAACCAAAATGATGAAATAGATGAATAAGACATGCAACAATGGAATACTGTGAAAATGGGAGCGCAGTTGATTAAGGATGCTCTTTTATGGATCTATCATTTGGGGTCACAAGCTCTTTTTTGGTTAGATTCTTGGGATGGTCACCCTCCTATTCTTTATTCTTTTCCTCATCTCTAGCCTCTTTCTGAAGTTTTTACTGTGGGTGGCTGGGATATTGTGGAGCATTATAAGGTGGCGCAGCATGATGGTTTGGTTCTAAGTTTTTGTTGGAAGCATCCTTCTGAGTAGCCACCAGGAGGGTCTAAGGGGGATAGGCGTGAGCTTTCCCAACTTCTGGCTTCCCGTGCTTGCAATTCTTTGAGAGGACCTGACGTCTTGGCTTGGGATGGTTCAGACTTGTCTGGAAAGTACTCTGTGGTTGTCGGTTATAAGCAGATTGGTAGGCAGTTGTTTGGGGACATTGAGGTCTCTTGGTGGAAGCAAGTTTGGTAGAAGTTGTCATGGCCCAAGTGCAACTTCTTTATGTGGTTAGTGGCTCAAAATCGGTGTCTTACTTGGGATAATTTATGTAAGCGTGGTGTCCAAGGCCCCTCTATGTGTGTTTTGTGTCATGGCTGTGAAGAGAGTGTCTCCCATATCTTCTTCCAATGCTCCTATGCTAGGGAGATTTGGGACTTCTAGTGGGGGGTGTGGAATACGACCTATTGGCATGTTTTCTTTTTTGTGGAATTTCGAGAACGGTGGGGCAGGGCCCCTGTTTCTACCTCCTTTCTTCGGGCTGCTTAGGCTCTTGGGCCTTCCTTTATTATTTGGAACCTATGGTTGGAGAGGAATAGGCGGATCTTTCAGGATTCGAGGTTGATGGCTCCTCACCTTTGGAGGAAAATTTTACACTCCTTAGGAGAAACTATTGCGACTAAGTGTGATATGACTATGCTGGTGGACCCTCGGGATGTTGGTTGTTGTAATCATCTTCATCTTCCTCCTCTGCAACGACAACTCATGCGCAACAGATGCAAGCATCCTACCCTGAAGGTGAATAGGGCTGGAAGATGGACCCCTCCTCCCTTTGGTGTCCTAAAAATCAACTCGGATGGCTCTTCTCATGGAAATCCAGGTCATGCTAGCATTGGGGGTGTGGGCTGTGATAGCTCAGGAGATGTTCAGTTTATTTTCTCTGTGTATAAGGGTCTTCATACAAATAATCTTATGGAGGCTTGGGCCATTTTATTGGCTGTGGAGCGAGGCAGTTAGTTGGGATGGCGAAGGATCATATGTGAGTCTGATTCCCAGGTTGTGGTGAACTTACTGAAAAGGCTGTATATGGATAATGTGAGCTGGCAATTGGCTTTGATTGTTAAACAAATTCTCACTCTCTGTGCCTCTCTGGAGCATATTACTTTCAATCATATTTCCCGTGAATGGAATGGTGTTGCTGATTGCTTGGCTAAATGGGCTTCTGATCATATGCATGATTGGAATTTGGTGGATCGGGGCCAACTACCCCCGTATTTGTCTCATCAATTGGATCAGCTGGTTTAACTTGATAGGGCCATTTAATGCCCCTGCTTTGTAACGTTTCCTTGATTTAATAAAAAATTTACCCCTTTATGTTGAGAAGGATAACTCTCCACGTATTTTTTATATATTAATATTTAATATATATGTGCTAGTATTAATCTATATTCATAATATAAATACTAAACTTACCAAAAAAATCAAAATGCAAAATCAAAAATAGAAAAATCTAAAACAAAATCAAAACAAGAAAAAACAAATAACTATACAAAAAGAAAAAATCAAAAAACAAAAATCAAAGTTTCAAATAATTTCCAAATTGACTTTAAGTGTTTACAAGTTACAATTTATATATCCTCTTTTTAATCTGTGGCAAAAAAATCTTAAAGCAGACATAAATATTAAGTTTCTCAAATAGTAAAAAAAAAAAGCTGTTTTCCTTTTTAATAAAGCTGCTGTTAAGTTTCTCAAATGAATTAAAAAAACTGTTTCTCTTTTAATAAAGCTGTCCGTTCATAAATCTTTGATTTTACAAGCAATTATATATTGCACTGTGACATCTCCAAGCACAGGCAAAGTTTTTGTAAGCACAATTTCTGCTTTCATTTAACAAGCACAGTTTATTCTCTCATCATCCCAAGCACAGTTTCTGCGCTCATCATCCCAAGCACATTTTGCTCTAAACAGCAATACAAGATTTACATCTGTGACCATTTCATCAGGTATGTAAGCATTGCAATTCTTTTGTATTTAGAAAATAATTAGAAATTTGTGCAATTTTTTTGCAGCCAGCTTCTCAATGAATTAAAAGAAAATAGAAATTTATATAAATTTAATATTCGTTTGTCTCTTTTAAATTGTTTTATTTATCTGTATGATGTATTAAATTTATTTTTGCCCTTTCTCATTTATTTATGTTTCAATTTGAAATTACGCTCTGCATTTCTGAAGTGGTGTTTAAAGAAAGAGAGATGTGGATGATAAAAAAATCCATCCATTCCCTCTCTTGTATATCGTGCAAAGAATAAAAGAGTTTTTTATTTCTGTTCTGTTTTTATATATTATATAGTTTTTTTATTTCTGTTCTGTTTTTATATATGTAGTTTCAGTAGTATAAATTTAAGCTGAAGAATCCCAATTCAATAACATTTAGAATGATTACCCATGATGAGGAATAAAGCATGTAAATTTCAGATTTTTTCCTCCTTATTTTGGCCATAGTTAAATATTCCTATGGCTGTATATGCACTTATATTATTTTTATGTTTGGAAAGATGTTAACTGTATTTTGAATGCTCGATTTTCTATTTCTTTTAAAACAATTATTTATTATTTTGTTTTTTCGCTTTTAATTTTTAAAGGTTTTCAATAAAATTTAATATGAATTAATATATTTTTATTTTTATTGTTATTTTAAATATATTTTAATTTATAGTAATTAATGTTGTTTATAATAATTGTTTTGTAGATTTAAAAGAATAGTATTTTATAATCATAAATAAGATTTTTAGTATTTTAATATAAATTAAGTTTCTTTGTTTTTAAGTTCAGAATTTTCAATATATTGAATTGACTGCTGTTTTTTTTTCTCAATAATCCTCACATACTAACTTTAACCTACAATATATCTAAACAAATCTAAATAAAAACTTTTTCATCCTTGCATAGAGGTAAAACGAATAGCATCAAAGACATTTACAATTCATGTGTTATATAGATTTTATTTAATAATTTTCACAACACAAAATTATTTTTAAAAATATTCATACATGTGAAAAGCAATGATTAAAAAACCAATTCTTAATAAACATGCAAATAATTTTTTTAACTATTTTTCAATTCTCTTATACTTTTTTTTTTTTAAATTCTTAATAAATTGACATTGACTGTAATATATAATACTATACGATATTTATATTATAAAATAACAATTTTGAAATGAATAATTATAAACTGAATATTAATATCAATAAAATAATTTTATATATTTTTTCGTTTAGTATAACTGTCATCATTCCTTTTAATATTTATTTTATTCATTAGCTTTATCATCCTTTTCTTTAATTTCTTTCAAAAGTTTCTTGTATTTCTTTGCATGGTTGTTTCTTCTAATCTTCCGCTAAAATTTCTAGCCAAAGACGGTGCCTTCCATTTACAAACTCATATTAATTCGTATCTTTTGTCTTGAAAATTAAAAGTGCTTTGACTGGGTTTTGTAGGTGGAGTTAGAAAAATATGACTAGGGCAAAGGGAATTAAGCGAAAGGGCAATGACAAACAGGTAAAATCTCAACCAAAACAAATTAAAGAAATGCAAATTGTAATATGGTAACTAATAAAGGTAATTGTACAACAAATTTGCAGAGCATTAGCCAGCAAACAGCAGTAACAGTAGATGCAAAAGATAACAGAGAAGCGGTGACAAATTTGAAAAGCCTGAATGAACGTTTACTGACTACAGTTACTAATGAAAGAAGAGAAATAGATGAGTTGAAAAAAAAGCTGGAGATGTGTGATGATCGTGAAAAGTTATTACAAGATAAGATGACTGAAGATAAGCAGTCGTGGGATTCTTGTAAGGAGAAGCTGGATGCACAGGTTTCAGGGCTACAAAATGAGCTTAATGAAACAAGAGTATTCAGCCAAGGGCGTGAAGAACTGTGCACTAAGCTGAGACAAGAAAAAACTGATTTGGAAGACAAGCTGAAAGAGTTCAACAATAGAATTAAGGAATTAGAGGATAAAATGTCTGTAGATGGAAGGAAGTTGGAAGGAAGATTTGTAAAGCTGGAAGATGAGGTTATTGAAGAAGCACAAATTTTGATTGAGAAACATGAAGAATTGTGCAGTGAATTAATGAAAGAAAAGAATGAGTTGGAAAATAAGGTAAAAGAATACAATGATGAGACTGAAGAATTGAAGGCAAAAATGTCTGAAGGTGGGCGCTTGTGGGATTCTTCTAAGACAGAGTTGGAAGTGACAGTTGCAGGGCTGCAAAAGGAGCTGAATGAAACAAGAGCGTTGAGCTTGAAACATGAAGAAGCCTGCATTCAACTAAGACATGAAAAAACAGAATTGGAAGACCAGTTGAAAGAGTTGAATAATAGGAATGAGGAATTACATGCAAAAATGACTGAAAATGGTTGCTTTTGGGATACTAAGGCGAGTTTGGAAGATAGAATTGTAAAGATGCAGAAAAAGCTTAATGAAACAAAGATTCTGGCCCACAATAACCAAGTCTTATGCAATGAATTAAGTAGAGAGAAAACTGAGCTGGAAAATAATTTGAATCACTCCATTAATGAAACTGAACAATTAAAGGAAAAAATGGCTGAAGATGCGCACTTGTGGGATACATGTAAGGGAGAATTTGAAGTTACGGTGGCAAAACTGAAAAATGAGCTTAATGAAGTGAGAATGTTAAACCAGAAGCATCAAGTTTCGTGGTCTCAATCAAGGCAAGAAAAAATTGAGTTGGAAAAGAGTCTTATTGGGCTACAAAATGAACTTGATGAAACAGAGATTTTGAGCGAGAAACACCAAGAACTGTGTAATGTGCTAAAAGAAGAAAATAAAAGGTTAGCAAATCAGTTGCATCAATGCAATGATAGGATTGGGGAATTAAATACAAAAATTGAAGAAGACGGGCGCTTGTGGGCTACCAATAAGGCAGATTTGGAAAGCAAAGTTGCAAGTCTTGAGCATGAGAAAAGGACATTGACCCAGGAATTTAAACTTCTGTGCACCCATTTAACAGATGAAAAAGATGAGTTGGAACATAAGCTGATAGAATGCAATGATATGTATGAGAAATTATATGCACAGATGACAGAAGATTGCAGCCTGTGGGAAGCTTGTAAGGCAAAATTTGAGGACTCTGTTGCAGCGCTGGAAAATAAGCTTGATTTGATGGGTAATGAAGGAAGAATTTTGAGGCAGGAATATGTAAAATTGTGCAGTGAATGTGAATTTTTGAAGGCTCAATTGGGATATTATAATGATACACTAAGCTCTGTAGAAGATGAAAGATTGAGTCTAGTGTCTCTGTCTGAGAGCAATGCAAAGAGAGTGGAAGCTTTGCAAACTCAAGTGCAATTCATTACTGATGACGGAACACATTTGAGCAAGAAATATGAAGAACTGACCACTGAAAATGAAGCTCTGAAGTTGAAATTGGAAATTTATAAACATACACTTGATTCAGTAGAAAATGAGAGGAACTCACTTAGATCTACGTCAGCAAGCATGGAGGAGGCTAATGGTTCATTGAAACAAAAAGTCCAGGAGCTTCAAAACAAGTTGGGTATGTGGGCTAAGGATTACAAAACAGTTTCTACTGATGATATGCTTGATTCAGCAACAGGGGAGAGGCAGTTACTCAGATCTCTTCCAGAAACCAGTGATAAACTGATGGAAGATGTGGTTACAGAGAATAGAACAGTGAAACAGGAAGCCCTTCCACTTAATCAACAAAACCAACTGTCACAAAAGGACAGACATAATAAAAAATCATTACTTCAAACAACAGATGGAAAAATTAAGTTGGTAGAGGTCGGAAGAAAAAATACCAAAATACTGAAAGGATATGGAGGTCTAAGGGAGGAACAAGTGAAGAGAAAAGAAAGAGAGGAGAAAAGGAAGGAGGGTAGTGGAAGGGTTTCACATCTGAACCAAACAGCCTTCATTGGTGATTGGATGTCTTGCATTCTTCTACATAACAAGTCTACTGTAAGCAGATGCTTATCTTCTGGCACAAAAAAATTATTCTTCCTTCTGATGCACTACTGTCTGGATATCCTTATGGCTGGTTTGGTGGAATAGTATAACTAACCACCTTCCTCCCAACTCTGTGAAAAATGTATTTTGACTTTTAATTGATTATTAAATAAATCAAATCTACATTCTGATGTTTGAATGCACAATTTTCAATTATATATATTAATATTTTCTTACATATTTAATTTATTTTTATTTTATATTTGTTCAGAGTTATATCATAATGTGTAAGACTTTCAGCGTTATTTATCTACCTTTTAGATATCTAAATCTTCTTAAAAGACTAACATGATTTTATGTTGATATTAGTTGCCTATACTTACAGGTTTATAGTTAAATCTTTGCTGGCCTAAAATAAATTTACAAGATAAAATTATATTTAATATAGATTTAAGAATAAGAAATATTATAGTTTATAATAAAGTGTGTTATTATTATATGTTAGAGGCTTGACTATTCGTGGCAAGCTTTCAAATAGTCAATCATTTTTCTTGTTCTAGTTAGAGGTATTTGGACTATAATCACATGGAGGTTTCATTCTTTCTCTTATTTTTCCTCATTTGATTTAGTAAGTTTATCTTCATTTTGGTATCTTCTAGTTTTCTTTAGTTTGTCATTTTTGTCATACTTATTTCTTGTTGTGTAGGTGATTCAAAATCTGGTTAAATTATGTTGAAGGACTACAACCCAACTCCTCTCCCTAATTTGACCACCTCAAATAAATTCCAGAACCATCTTAATGGCCTGTAATTTTTGTTTGGTCTTTATGTCAAAATAATCCTAACTAGTGAGAATCAAAATTCAACCAAATGACCTTTATATAAGAACACATGGGGTTTCCCTAATTGACACTCCGTGCATCACAACTTATGTGTTTGCATATCTAAGTGAGTTCCTCTTTTGTACTTCTAAGTGAGTTCCTCTTTTGTACTAGGTCAAGTCTATGTTTAAAATTTTCCAATTTCAACTTCAGAGCTTCGTTTTTAGTGGTCTATGCACCATGATATCATGATGGGAAAGTGATGCCTATATTTTGATACTAGGATCTTTACTTTTTGTTATTTCTATTTTTACATTCAATAAATGTCATTTTCGTATCTTCTATTTTTTATAATCTATAAATCTTTTCTACTTCTCTCGTCATTTAATTTAATGTAATATAGATGCTAATAATACTTTAATTCCCTCGTTATATTTATAAATTTACTTAAATATCATTTTAAATTTCACTTATTTGATGAAATTATCTTGGTGATTAAAATATTGTTTTGGTGTTGTATGTAAGGAAATCTAATTTTTCATGTTCTTTGTCATCTATCCACTTTTCTCCATGGATGAAATCTAAATATCCTCCATATATATCCTTTATGTTCTACATCCTTTACCTTCCCTTTGTGATCTCCATATAACTCTCAATCCTTCTTAGGAATTGCCATTCCTTATTTCCTCTCACCAAAAATTTCATTGTTCAATCCCCTCTCCAAACCATTGTTGCATACCTAACCCTTCTTATCCTTTCTCCCCAACATATCAATGGTTTTTTTATCTCCCATATTATCTTGCATTACATAAGAACACACAACCAAAGAAATAGATATCCTCCTAGGGTTATTAATAGCTAAAATACCTTACACACACCACAAAAACACCACATAGAAAGCTTACACTCAAATTTTACCAAGGCTAAGTTGTGGTAAAAAATAGAAGCTAGGTTAAAATGTCATTTTGTCATGATTTAGTTAGAATTCATTTCTCGATACACCTACCTTATACCATTCAAGAAAAGATTCAGCCATATTGAAGATGATATGTAATGATTACAATGACACTTGGATAGAGCCCACATTTCTCTTGAAATAAATTAGTAAAAGGACCTTGACTTTCAAATTAGTGAAAGGACCTTGACTTTCACTACAATAACAACAACCAAGGAGAGACTAAAGGAAGGAGAGATTTGGTGCTAGAGAAGGTGAAAAGTCACCCTCCATATTTGTTTTTTTTTCCTAATCATATTTTATTCTTTGTGGCTTTGGTTATTTGTGGTCTCTTTCGTGGTTGTGTATGTGTGTGGTGTTATGCTAACTTTCTTTTTTGTGCCTATTCACTAGGGTTTTTTGTTTTTTTATTTCATTTTTCATGTTAGACTTCTCATTTATCTTTCTTGGCATGGAAATCAATTGGATTGGTTTCATTTCCAATTATAGGACTAGGAAAGGTGCAAAAACTATGAAACTTACCTAAAACTATCTCAATTTATGGAAGAAGGTTTGGGGTTAAATGTAAGGCATTCCTAGTAAAGGTAGTTTTAAATGGAAATATTAGAAGTGATATGGGATTTTAGGACACTATTTGATTTTGTTGAAGATTTATGAGATTAGGAAAGACATAATGGTCAAGGTAAAATCATTGTCTTCTTTGAAAACCATGTCATTCATTGAAATTATTTGTGCCCATGATCTTGCACATGCCCTTGGGAGAACATAAGTAATCAAATCATTCAATAGAATGGATCTAGATCCATAGGAAAAAATAAAAGGTTATCTTTCTAAAAGACTCATAACTACCTATTACACCTTCCTTTCCTTTATTTCTACACTCAACTACTTTTTCTTAAATGTCAAAACATAAGTTTTTCTCTCTAATGTGTTTGAGTAATAGGTTAATTACTTAATTAATTTAATCATATTGATTAATTAATTAAATCACCTTTTACTTTATTTTCACTTAAGCTAAACTTAGGCCCTTTAATAATTACTTTATTAAATCCTAGGGTTCACTTTAGGTTTTTGATCTCATTTCTTAAGGATTGATCTCTTTGTAATTATTAACTTCTTGTTTATGCAATTTTACTCTCTTGGTTTGTAGAACAATATCTTTGTGTTGTTTGAATCTCTTGTACATGACAGCTTATTTTGCTTGTAGGTGATCACTGGGTTCTATGAGGTTGGCTTTTACAACTTCAACATGGTATCAGAGCTTCAAATCTATAGCTTCATGTTGGTCTTTTGAGGGATTAGAGCCTTGAAAGAGTATTTTAATTGAATCTTTAGTCAACTTGGACCTCACCATTGTGTCCGGAAGGTTTGAAATAGTCAAGATTGACCTTTGTTTCATCAATTTTGGTTATACGGCACCCAATTTGCGAGGGTTTGAAGTTTATGAGGGTTTCTTGATCTAGAGCATACTTGCAATTTTGGAGCATTTTGAGGCCAAACAGACCTCACCATCACATCGAAAGTGCCCCAAAACCCCAAAATTGATTATCAAATCATCGAAATTGGACACAATGACTCTGAGAGGCAAAAAAAAATATTTTTGGGTCATACGGCTTGGTACGACATGCAGTCCAAGAAAAAATTAATAAAATAGTGTTAATGGGAGCCGCTAGCAATTAATGCTAGCTTAACCGCTAGACTTAACCACCAAACCCCTTTTGGAGCAGTTTTGGTATTTTTCCCATAACTTTTCCATCTGAACTCTTTGAAATGAAATATCATCGAAAAGCTGGCTCCGAAACTGATCCAATGGTGTAGGTGATTTTTCATGATTTTGTTTTTTTGCTGCATTTATTTCTAGTCAAAGTCAAATCTTTATTTCTATGCTTCTAGGGGCATAACTTTTGCATACATACTCTGTTTTTAAAAAACGAATAGGCATTGGAAAGGTCCTCTAGTGTTCTTTCCAGATCACTAGGAATTACTATACACTTTTTTCTCTTGATGTCCATTTACTCATTTTTATCGTGATTGTAATGAAATGATGTTTAAATTTAAAAAATGTTGTGTAGAAATATTGGGTTTTGTTAAGATTTTTGTCACACCTAGTCGATGGAATGTAGTGACATCTGCAACATAAGTGGTATAGATGTTATAATTATTTTTATGTGATTCTATGTTGGAGCCCTACACACATTCTTTCTTGAATTCATGCTAATATTTTTATGTTGTTTTGGATAAAGTGTGCTTAGAGTATCTTTCCTTTGGGTTTAAAATAAAATTTTAGTTTATAAAACATGTAATTGATGATTGAATCTCCAAGAATCTTTTTTGTTATGTGTGCATAGTGTGCTGTTGATAACCACCTCATTGAGGAGCCATTTAGGGTTCACCAAGTGGTCTTCACATGATTGGGAAGTGTGGGACACATTTACCTTCACCCCTAGGGTGGTTGACCATTTTTGGGATTATCTTCTGGTCTCCCTAGCCATCGGGAGTGTTATCCTTCATGGGCTTGTGTGAGGAAAGATCAAGTTTCTAGGATCTTCATGGTTTCCTAGTTTTTTTCACCATTTTAGAGTTTTTCTTTCATCGTGACTACTTCTTTGCAGTTCTTGATTGTTTAGTGTATCTTGGAGCCAAGCCCTAGCTTGGGTATGCTCATTGGTTAGGACTCCAACACTATAATAAGACTACACCACTTGATAGGCTATACTCTAATGCCAAAACATGACTCCATTACTATATTTGCACTTTAGCACTGGTCATAGACACCTAATCACTTGCGCTAGTGTCCTCTTTGGGTGCTAGTGTCTTTTGGTGCAGTATTTTATCATTTTTTATCAAGTTAAGTATTTCATCTTTTTTTAAGGGAAGTTTTGTGTAAGAATGTTGTCCCCCTTAGCCTCTAGATACTTCCCATGTTGTCAATTCATTGTCAAGTTTCATACACCAATCTATATGGCATCTCCTTGCTCTAGGAAACCTCTTTTTAAGGTTGGTCCTTGTGTTTAGATGTTGGATAAGGCTATAGTTGAGTGGATTGGAGGTATTCATGTTTCCTCGTCCTACTCCTTGTTTCAGAAACTAGTGGTTGCATCATCTAGTCGAGTGGTGTTAACTCCTAGCCATTCCACCATCTATGCAACTTTTCATGGGTGTTGTAAGAGTTGTTAAGTGTGTCTTGATGTGGGTTGGAGATTGATGACTCTATCATCCTACCTCATTTTTTGAGAGAATGTGATCATGGAATAGTGTCCAATCATCATTTAGGTTTCATCTCCCCTCTCATAAGTTCATTGTGGTATTTTTATCTTGAGATTGTTAAGTCTTATGTTTGTACCACCTTTCTTTTGTAATGGTGAGGTTTGTCTTATTTTTACTGTCTTTATGTTATTATGTTTCACATGGCACTTTTGTGCGCATTATTTTGCAAGTACAACATGCTATTGTTGTATTTTTCGTAGTTATTATGTTCATTTCAAAAAAATTGTCTATCAACTTGGGGCATTACAATGTTTCATGCTAGATTGAAACACATAGAGCTTCAACATCATTTCATTTGAGATTTAGTTTAAGATGGCTGAGTATTTTTATCTTAATTTGAGAAACTAATAATATCTTCTCCAAAGCTCTTCTCAAAGTTATTTTTGTAGCTTTGAGACATCAGTTAAGAGTCACTCGTATTGATTGTGAAGGAGGAGATTGAAAGTGTTGTTGAAACCAAGGTGGAATTAAGCTGCAATATTAACTTATGTATGTTTATTTAAATCTGAAAATAAGATTAAAAAATATTATTTAATGTATGTGATTGCACATTCATCATAATAAATAAATCAACAAACAAATATGACATCATGTTTATGTGGAGAAACCCTTTCATGAAAAAACTTCGCACAAAAAAAGAGGGAAAGTATATTATTTATCTTCAAAAGAGAGATACACCACAATACACTTCCTTGTTGTTCTCCTTTAACCTATATGCTTCCATGTGCTTGTAAATAACACAAGATTCTACTACCATCTCAAGGCTCCAATTTATAGAACTTATGGGAGGAAAAACCATAGTTGTAAATCAAAAAAAGAGGTTTTGTAACCACTTGAAAACAAACCCACACCCCATTCTTAGAAAACTAAGATTCATGTGATAATAAATTAAAATGTGCAAAAGGATTCAATATGAGTGACTAACCCATAACCCTTTTAACTTCTAGTTCATTCAAGATGCTCTAGTGACTATTTAGCTTCCAAGTGGGACACCAACAGACACTCGTTTCCCTCCAAACTTGGCTCCCCGCTTGAAATATTATTCATATTCCAAATGTGAACACCTAAGAGAGAGTATTTTGTCCTCTAGTGATGTGTAACCTCCACCAACATTAATGTCCCTCTTGAAAATGCAATTACAATATGTCAAAATAAATACATTTCTCACATGTCCCCTAGGACTCTTTCCAAAAAACATAGAGATAAATTAATGACATAGGTTTGCAAGGAAAATATCACCTAACCTAACAAGTCTGCATGATCAATGAGTCAATTTTTTCCTATTAAATTACAAACTTCATTTTTCTTTTTTTATACATGTTTAATATTTCTACTTTTGTTAATGAATCACCCATCTGATGAATTATATTTAATACATTAAATGTGCATGATAAATACATGAAATAAGCGTGCAAATGAATTTCTACTATTTTTCAATCCTCTTATTTTACTTTTTAATTTTTCATTTTAAATAAATTGACATGTAATGGTTGCAATATATAATACTATACAATATTATATATATTAATCTAATAAAAATAATTATTTTTTAATGATTAATTTAGAATTGAATATTAATATCAATAAAATAATTTTATGTATTTTTTCTTTTAATTTTTTGATTCAATATAGTATAAGATTTAAATGTTCATCTTATTTTTAATTTCTTTCCAAATTCTCTTGTATTTATTTCCATAAATCTAGGTTATTTTTATTATATTAGTAGGGAAAGGGCTTGATCCCATACAGTAGCAAAACAGAGCTAAAATAGTATCAAAGATGGTCTATGTTGTTTCTTCTTATCTGGGTATGTGTAGGATCTTTGATGGTCTATGTTGTTTCTTCTTATCTGGGTATGTGTAGGATCACGATGGGCCAAAAAGTGGCAATATTATGGGTATTTGTAGGGTATGTGGCTGATGACTCTTTTTTTACCCAAAATTGATGAAACAAAAAAAGGTTTTTAGAAGAGATTCTCAGCTTTCCACCAATATAAATTATGCTTTAGTTTGAATTTAATAAATAATTACTATTCATTTTCTATTAGAATTATGACTAAAGTCCTAATCGATAGGCTGATTGAAAAACATCTATAACTTTCAAACGGTATCACATTTTTTGAATCTAAAACATGCATCACATTCTATACTTCACATACTATAGGATTAAAAAAAGAAAAATTAAATTGCATGAAGTTTTGACCAAGTTAAGGTGGTAAGACATACGAGTTTTTATGAATCTTGCAAATGGGGTAAAGGGTCTATGTAAGTCTTCCAAAGAAGTTCTCTAGAGTGGGATGTTATGTGTAGAGGTTCAATTTGTGAATCACCTTGTGAATGGTGTAGAGTTGTACTATTATGTTGTACCCAGTTTCCACAAACGGGGATTTGTGCCTCTTGGAAAATAGGAGAGGGTAATGAGATTTGTACCTCCTTTGGAAGGAGTGTGTTTTCGTATTTGGTTTCCTACTGTGTTCAAAGTGAGTTTCCTTGTTTTGTTTTCCTCCTTGGATTGGAGAGGTTATGTTGTCTAGTTACTTATTGTGGTATTGTACCTTGTGTGTTGTCAATAGGAGAGTGGCTCTTTGTGGGGGTTTGGCACACAAAGGGGCGCCAGGGTAACTCACCTAGAGTTTAACTAAGTGATAATCTAAAAGAATTAATGGGAATCTTTCACACTAATAAAGATAAAGAATGTCTCTCTCATGAAGCAAGTGAATGATAAGGCTCGAGATGAGATGGGACGCATAGTTTTGCGTGAGGGTCCAGCGGCCGGTAGAGGCAAGCCAGGGTAACCCAGGATGGGGGTTCGGTAGCCTAGGAAGGTTGAGCCAGGGTAACTCATGGCAATTTATGCATGACACTCTTCCTATGTCGACAGTTAATCAGTTATTGTGCGATGTTCATGATCTTTGTTCTCTGGAAGCATTGTAACCTTGTGTTAGGGGACGTTGTGATTGTAGTGTTAAGTGTTATTGTGTTTGTAGTTGTTAAGTGACTTTGTGATTGTAGTTGTTAAGTGATATTATGTCTGTAATGGTTAAGTGATTTATTGATTTCTCTTTGGTTATTGTTGGAAGAAGTCTTTGTTATTATGCCTTGAGTTTCATTGATGTTGTGAGTGTGACTAGTTGTAATATGGAAAGGTGTTTTATTGTTATGTCCAGAAGTGATTTGTTGTTGTGCCTTTTGGATTTGTCATTGTGAGTTTTCTAAGTGGTCCTTGATGTTAAGTTGTCGGTTGGGAGTTAGTATTGTGTTACTGTTAGGCATTCTTGGTCGGGGATCCTTCCTTGTCTACTCCCAGCACGGGGGTGGTTGGGTGGAACGTGCTTCGTACCCCATTGGGTTCCCTTTCTGTTGCAGATGTACCTTTATTGCAAGATTTTGGAGGATGTTGATGATCCAGTAATTCTTTGTACCAGATGTATGTTATACTTTAGATGTAAGGTATTCATTGATGTATTGTCTCCCACGTGTGTTGGGATGACCTTGTTGTAAATTGTATATGTGGTTATCAAGGTGTATGTTCAAACAGTTGTATTTTACTATCATTTGGATGTAATGTTTATTTAGGCAATGAATTTATTTAGAAATGATCATTTGTAATAGATGTGTTAAGTTGTGTTATATCTGTGGTAATATAAATGCTTCATATCTTTATAGTATCTTTCATTGTCATATGTACATATGTTATGAATATGGTTATTGTTTAATAGAGATTTTAAATGATGAAGTGGGAAGGAATAGATTTATGTAACTATTTAATTATGGTTTAATCTATTATCATTGTTATGCGTTAGAATAGTAATGTCACCTCGTGTCCCCCAATGGAATTAGTCGTGTAACTTAATACATTGTTATTTTGGAATACTTAAGTAGGTTATTATGTTCTTTTTAAAAAAAAAAAAAAAATTGTTCCGTTGTTATTAGTTCCTTTGGGGTTTGCATGGCGGGGTGTTACAGAATCAATCAAATCAGACCTAGAATATTAAATTTTATTATTTGTTTGTAACTAGTAGTTCATGTATTTCAAGAAGAGAACAAGAAATCGAATGTTTATTGTGAGTTCATGTTGATTTGTTGTTATATCAATGTCATGTGGATCATATAGTTAATTTATGTAATTACAGTTCATGGTTAAGTGTTTATCTTTGAATTATTGTCGCATGTCATGAGCAAGATAACTATTTCCTATTCATGTCGCTAATGCGATAGGAAGATTGTGTGAGTGAATGGTGTTATCCGTAGTTTGGAAAACTTGAGAAAGATTGTAAATCAAACCTGGAGCCTATTTGGTAGAGAGGGGTGTGCAATCATTTGGTATCAGAGCTCAAAAGATCTGGGTAGGGGTAGTTATTTGTTTTTCATATACAAGGTGATGCAGAATGACAAAATAAAAGAGGTGAATTTAGATCCAAAAGATCTGGGCGAAGGAAGTTATTTCATTATATTATTTATATGATCATGTACAAAAGAAGTTTTGTGTTGCAGATTGACATAGAACCGACAGTGGGAGCCTAGGTGAGTTATTTTAAAGGAGATAAGTGAAGAAAGGTAGAGTAAGATGTAGAAGCATTCAGGAAAAGAAAGTCTCGAGAAGAGAGACCATAGGAAAGTAAAGAAAAAAAAGCAAGATGCAGATTTTTACATAGAGATGGAAAATTTAAGGAGAGATATAGATCTATGGTGAAGCAATGGTTTGAGGAGAAAAACCAAGATTATTTTTGGGTATGGCCAATGAATAAGAAACTAAAGTGACCAGTGAAGTTGATTATGGAGAAAATTAAAATGCAAAAGATGAATGCATTGAGAAGAAGGAAAAGTACCCATGAGGTTGGGAAAATAGAGAGCTTCCATGTGAGCAACGCACACTAGAAGAGGTGAAGGAAGTTCTCATTGAAGGGAACATGACAAGAGGAAAGGAAGAGGGAGAAGTGCCAAGAGTAGCACTTGAGAAGAAAGGTAGTGTAGAGAGGAGAATGTCCATGAAGAGGGCATTAATGGATATATTGTGGTCTCTTATGTTATTTGCTAATATTATGTTTGCAGATTTGTATATAGGTATGAAGAATGTGATAGGAAAGGTCAATAATTATACTTTGAAGATGATGAGAGATGGGGCAAGAATAGAACCCGATGAAAGAGTTGAAGATGAGAGGAGACTAGTTGCAGTAGTGTGTCTAGAAGAGTTTGCAGCAAAGGTACATTGCAAAGTGCCTAAGCATGGAGAGGAGTTTGATGTTGTAGATTTCTAGTATGATGATGAAGGTGAGAAGGCAGACCCATAAATTCATGATGCCCTAGAAGAGGTTACAGATGTAGTACAAGATGCTTATGAAGAGGAAAACATGGAAGTAAAAGAAGATGGAATGAAGGGAACAAATCAGGGCAGCAGGTAAAGGAAGGTCATAATGTTGATTTTGGAAATAAGAGTGTTAGTTTTGATCGTTTGAATAGAAGTATGAATATAGATGGAAAATTTTATAATGAGAAGAAGAAAATAGTGAATCATGGGTACATAATTCCATATTGGCAAAGGAAACAAGTTGTGGGGCAGCAATTACAATATAAAGAAGTATATGCTTTTCATTATGTTTATAATAACAAGTAGGTGCAAAGGAGGAAGGGTATGCAAACGAACAAGTGGAAACTAGTTTTGAAGGTAAATTGGAAAGCAAGGGGGCCTAGAGAAGATATTGCAAGGAAAAATTCCAGAAGACCAAGTGCAAGTCAGCCCAAGGTTATGGCAAGCAAAGTATGGAAAGAAAAGAGTGTGGTAGCAAAGAAGGAAAGTGGTGCTATAGTAAATGATGTTGAGACAAATAAAAGAGTAAAATTTGCAAGGGAAGATGTTGGTAAAGAGCATACAGAAGAACCTGATGTGAAGAACATTGAGGCAATAGATTGGAAGCAGTTAGAGAAGGCCCCATTTGATGTGAAAGGTAAAGAAGTTGAGTTAATTAATGATTATTTTGAAACTTTAGATTATTTTGTTGAAGGAAAAGATAGGGAAAAGTTGAACAAGGTGCTAGGTGAACAATTCAATTTTGATGATGACTCTCTTTAGGCTTTGAATGAAATTTATTAATATGAGATGGAAATGTGGAGGATTATGGAGGAGAAGGACATAAGGAGGAGAAAATATCAGAAGAAGAAAGAAAGTAGACAAAGGAAAATTGGGAAATCCAAAATGAGCATATGCAAGTGTGACACGAAAGAGGAAAAATTGGTTGGGAGTAAAAAGGGGACAGTCATAGTCTATGTGGACAAGCATACAAATGCAGATTGGAGCAAGGGAGCAGTAGTAAATAAAGAAGGTGTTGTTCTAGAAGTAATGATCCATGGGGAAGAAGGAAAACCAAAGAAGAATGAAAGTAATGTAGAGATAATATTAGAAGAAGGGGAAACAAATGAAAACACTAAAGAAAATTTGTGGAGGAAATTTGTAGCCATTGAGTAAGAGTGGAATAAAAGGGTTGAAGGTTTTAAGATGTGTGGAACAGTGAAGGACACCCTAAAGTAGGTTGTTTAAAACGACACAAAAGTTGTTGTAGAGATGAAAGAAAAAGTTGTAGCATTCATGGAAGATTTTGAGTGGAATGTGCTAAGTCATGAGGTCGAAGATGAATCTAAAAATAATTTGTTGCAGCAATTGTCCATAGAAGAAGAGTGGTTCAAAATAATTTTGGATGAGTATGGTGTCTATGAAATTGAAATGATAGGAGCAGTTGTAGTAAATGTTGATGATGTACTGAGGAATGTTGATGATGAAGTGACGGATGTTGAAGACGTGGAAATCTTTCCATTTATTTATGGTGTGTTGTATTAGAATAAAATAATAATCAGGGATTGGAGGTGCAGAGTAATTGATGAAGGTACCCTCACGAGGGCAACACACAGTGTTACACAACAATGTTAGAGGAATGTAGCCAATGAGCTAGAGAAATTGTGGAAGATGTAGAAGTGTATTGACGATCTACTTTGGATGAACCACCACATGTGCAAGAGCACATGATCTTTTTGTTCCCTGGGGAGTTCGATGTAGGAGCATCGACTATCCTATTGAATTTTATTTTTAGTTTAGTCTTATTTGGGTGAATGTAGTTCCCGTAACAAATTATTAAGCTTGTCTTCGACGGAAGGAAAGGGATAATCAATGATTAATGACCAATTACAAGAAACAGTTACAAATAGTTAGCAATGTTCAAGATGGTTTGAAAATGGATTGGTGACAGTTGGAAAAAGAGGTAGAAATAGTTTCGTTTCAACTATTAACACTAGCATGAAATGTTTTGAGGCATCGAGAAGTGAAAGTTCAGGGGGATGACAAGGCCGAATTGAGGAAGGCATTTTTTTGTGAAAATAGCAATTGGAGCATCCAGAAGATTTCGAGGAGGTCAATAGGAAGAAAATTCCAATTGAAAAAGAAGCCGAGAAATGAAATATGGGGGTTGACTGGTAGAAAGAAGAGAGATCGGCAGAAGAGAGGGATCAACTGATAGAAGAAAGGAAGCGTATGGTCGAGGAAAAGGAAATGCATCGATGGTAGGAAACAGAGAAGAGTGAAGCGAAAAAGTAAGGAAAGATGGATGGAGCATAGATAAAGAAGGAATGCATAATAGAGAGGAAGGATGGACTGGTCAATAATAAGAGGTATACATGACCAGTCATGGCATGTGTTGAAAGAAAGAGAATATTGGAAGTAGCATCTGGCAAGAAATCCAAAGAGGGTTGCACAATATACAAAAGAGCATTCAGAATGGTAGGTTAGCAAACTAAAGTTGAGAATTGGGAAAGAAGAGAGGACAACCATTAATGATTAAGGGAAGAAAAGAAGATGGTAAAGATGAGGATGAAGAATAGAGGTAAGGAGGCATTGGGAAAATCAGGCCTGGAATATTAAATTTTATTATTTGCTTGTAACTAGTAGTTCGTGTATTTCAAGAAGAGAATGAGAAATCGAATGTTCATTATGAGTTCATGTTGATTGGTTGTTATATCAATGTCATGTGGATCATATGGTTAATTTCTATAATTACATTTTATGGTTAAGTGTTTATCTTTGAATTACTGTTGCATGTCGTGAGCAAGATAACTATTTCTTGTCCTATCGCTAATGCGATAGCATGACTATGTGAGTGAATGGTGTCGTCTGTAGTTTGGAAAAACTATGCAAGATTACAAATCAGACTTGGAGCCTATGTGGTAAAGAGGGGTGTGTCATCACCTAAGTACATTTATATTCTTTGCATTTAAATTGACCTTGAAATGACATGCAATTGATGATAAAATCTTGTTTGCCTACTATATTACATTCAGAGATGTTTATACATAAAATCAAAAAGCATGGATAGAAGAAAAGATGAAAATGCAACTATTTTCTTTCTTTTTTTATTTTAAAGTTGTGACTGGAATCCTGAATCATTTTATGCTTTTCTCCCCTTTAACATTTGTTATATTCGCTACTTCCCAATTTCAATCAAGAAAACAAGTTTTTTTTCTCTAAAGATGGCATTTTCAATTTTTTTGGATCCTCACAAATCATCTTCAAAGTCTTTCACTCAAGGTAAGTTTACTTCTTTATTTTCTACTTCCTTTCTGTAAAGGCTATTCTACTGCTTGGCATTAATTGGACATGGCATAAACATAGCTTGGATCACTGTTAATATATACTCATCTCATAATATTGTACTTTAGTGACCTTTCTATGCAATGGATCAATATTTCCTATTAAACGGTAGGTGCCCACTTTGAGAAATCAAGTTGTTTGTATGAGCTTTCACTCAAGACAGGACCCTATGGTTAGATCTTTCAGGTGAATAATTTCGTCTTTGGGTAGTCTGCCACTAGAAATAACTAGGCTAAGGGCCATTACACTAAGGGCTTCGAGCTCATTGATGCAATCTTGGACATCCTATGCAAGGTGGTACGGAATCCAAAATAGGGATGATGTTGATATCGAGGATAAGAGAGGAGTATACTGACTGCATGACACTCAATTTATTTGTGTTTCCTTCTTCAAGAAAGTGTCGAACATAGTTGTGTAGCCCAATTGAAGGAGTTGGTCACATTTTTTATTGAAGCATTTTTGTTTTTCCTTTCTTTAGGCTTGGTTTATGTCAAAAAAAAATTTATGCACAGAAATCACACAGAGCTAGTGCTCTGTTTCCCCGAAACACAACAAGGGAGTACACAAAATGTGAAATAACCAAAAACAAATCAAGGAGACATGCAAGCTTGTTTCCTATTCATTAAGCTAGAATTGGAAATACATGTAACACTGAAAATAAAACTTAGAAACTAAACTCAAACTATACAGTTCTAACTTCTAAGAGCTTCATGAGCTACTCAACTAGACACACAACAAACTTCAGGAGCTGTTAGGAGCTCAACTAATAGGAGCTAAGCAGAGCTCTTCAGGAGCAATCACTGCTCAATCAAAAATAAACAACTGCTACTGTTCAGGGGCTTTTAGAAGCTCACATAGAAAACATTCTTTGTCTATAGACTGTTGTTGCATAGAAGAATTCTTCAACTACAACTGAGTCTTCTCAACTAACAGAATAAAACTTCCTTCATTCCTTTTGTCTTCCAAAGATTCCCTCTCAAATTCAAAATCACCTACCAGCATTGAATTGGAATTCAAAAATTCCTCACTTCATTAATTCCACTACAATCTTCAGGTGCACGTCAAGAGAAAATGGGGAAGGAAATCCCCAAAACAATCTTTGAACTGTAGGCATCGAACACCCCTAACAGGTAGGTTCCAATGGGAAGAGGCTCAAGAACATTCAATATTAATTTCCACCATAAAGTAATTACATGCCTATTTTGTTTTAAACATTTAAGAAATGATAATACTGCACATGACATTGGAATGCATCCTAGTGAGGGTGGAGCACAACCTACAAATGAAGGTCATGGTGTGCATCCAGGTACTTTAGAGCATGTAGAGCGTGATCAACATGTTGAGCATGATCAGGCTAGAGAAGATCAGGAACATGATTTGGCCCCATCAGGTAAAGAGGACCACTCTAAAGTTATTTTAAACATAGTTAATTGCAATTGGTGTATTAATTAATGTAACCTTTCGTGTTTCAACTTTAGAGCATGTAGAGTGTCAACGTGTTGAGCATGATCAGGCTAGAGAAGATCAAGAACGTGATGTGGCCCCATCCAGTAAAGAGGACCACTCTCATGTTCTCTTAAACATATTTAATTTCAATTGGTGTATTAATTAATGTAACCTTTGTGTTTCAACTGCAGATCAGGATTTAGAGGGTGTTCAACATGTTGAGCATGAGTCTATAACAAAAGTTTAGGAACATAATGTGGACCCATCAGGTAAAGAGAACCACTCTAATGTTCTTTTAATTAATGAAATACTTGTAACAATAATAATAAAACATATCAGTTTAAAATTTCTTTCTTATTGCAGCAGACCCCCCTTGCAGTGGCATCCACGTCATGAGTAGACAACTAGGCGTACATTAAGATCACGAGCAAAGAGCAAACAACTAAAGGGGGGACAAATATTGATTTAGAAAATAATACTCCACTTCAGATTTTGTAGCTTCAAAAAAGAAACAAAAAAAAAGTGATTGTAATCATATCATGACAACCATATTTTTGATAATATGTAAAAACTGAAAGAATGAATATTATATGTTAATGAATGAATGTGAATATGTTAATTAATGAATTTTATATGTTAATGAATGAATGTTATATGTTATTAATGGGTGAATGAATGTTATAAATTATTAATGGATGAATGAATGAATGTCATATGTTATTAATGGATGAATGAATGATTAATGTTATATGATTAGGTATGGGGAATTGAGAGTGATTTGGGGGGGGGGCCAAATGAGCTTCCACCATCACGTGGTTGGCCCTGTTAAGTAGAGAATATTAAATTATTCTCGAAACAAAGATAATCTCAATAAGGTAATGCACTTTTCAATATAAGAAATGCATCGTTTGGAGCATCAAACCAATATGCAAAGATGAAAGAAAGTGCTAACTTTTCACTATGGTGGCAGAAAAATGATTCTTTATACCCTGAATCCATGTTCTACATCATAATTTGAATTTGTTTCCATTCCAATGTTCTGATTTTAGTTTGTTTTTATGGATTTGTATGAATACCACATTGTGTTGTGAGCGGATTTGGTTTCAAAGCTCTGTTTCTTCTATTTTTAGTGGTGACATAACTCTAAAATTTGACTTTTGTGCATAATAGGTTAGTGGAAAAATTGACAGCTCTGAAGGGTTTAGAGGCTCGATTGAGATAGATACAAGGATATTTGGATCTTGTTGTTGATGGAGGCTTCGACTTAACCATGAAATTTTGTACCCATCTCGCAAGTATGCAAAATTTTCTACTTATATTATTCATTCTTGATCATAAATGTTGTAAATGATATTAATGCTTCAAACTTAAGATTCGTTTCATTGTTATAATGATCAAAATGTTATACTTTGCTATACATTCAAGCATTCTCTTGCACCCTACCCTTTGCTCTCTCCCCCCTCCTTTTAAGAATTTTCTTTGTCATAAAAGATTCACATTTCTCTCTCATTTACACAAATCTATCTGAAGTGCTAGGAGTGAATAAAGATATGTAAAATATGATGGATTATGTCTAAACAACAACTTTCCATCTTATAGCTAATTAAATCCTTAATATTTGAATAATTCATGTATATGCATGTGTAGCAATAAGGGAGCCTATGTGAAGATTGAAATTTAAAACATCACTTTGGTATTTTTCCTTAGGCAGTGAAATGATATTTTGAGTAATACAAACCTACACACACATTGACATTTTTTGACATTGCATTGAAAAAAAAATTTCTCTTATACCTACCCTCAACTAGACATGGAGGTAGTTAATTTCATAGAGGAAGACTAAAATCTTCTTAATGTCATGTGTTAGGTGTGAAAGCATATGAATCACTTGCTGAAGGCACCATTTTGTATTCATCCAAAAGCTAGTTTGTTCTTTTTTTAATGTTTCTTGCATGTGTTATTTTTAGGCTCTAGAGATGTAGCTCAACTCTTTCCTTTGCACTTTTCATCTATTTTGGTGATTACAGTAGATTGTCCTCATAATTTTTCATGTAGATTTGGTTGTAACCTTATTTTCTACCAATCAATTTGCAATCCATTCACATATTGAGAACCATTTCACTAACTTGTAGTCATCCATTACTTCATATGTTGCAGGTTGTGTCTATGTGCCAATAAATCCTTATGATTACAAGAACTTTAATCCTACAAGTGTACCTAATATTTCTCAAGTAGAAGTCTTACCTTATTTTATAGTACTTTAAATGCTTAATTGGAGGTGCTTCTTTAGATTTGATATAGTTAAACCCTGGATTAAAATATGGTATTAGATGGGCAGTATAATGATAAAATTGAGGTCCATTGAACACAAATTACGAACATAATTTGTTGGACTATGAATAGTGTTACAATTATAATTATTTCTCCTTTACCTACCTCTGCATTAATGAAAAAGATAGAAGATATTGGAAGTTCATTACATGTCTCATGTATGTGTTAGTATTTTAATTTTGTTTAAGTTGTTCAAGAGCTTGATTAGGTCAAGAATATGTTCTACAAGCTATCTTCTCTTGACACTGCTTAGCATTTTCCCTACACATTTTCTCTTCAATCCAGATGTTTCTTAACTCCTTCCCTTGTTAGCCCTTGGTTGTTCTCAAGTGTAATGCTTTTTCTATGCATCTTACAGTCTATATGTATGATCAATCATCTCAAGTGTAATGATTTTTCTATGCATCTATGCATCTTGTAGTTTATATGGATGATCAGTCATCAGTCTCCACGATGGTACATTTCAACGAATATTTTTAAAAAAAAAAATTGCATTGTTTCATCGCAATTTCGATGAAAACCACTAACAAATCACCGAAAAGGTCTGACGAAGTTTCTATAGCTGCAATGAAGGCTTTGTTGTAACTCCTTTCCCATTTAATCACAATTTCAACGAACTTTTGTTGTTTCAACGCTACTCCTTTCCCATTTCGTCGAAATGGTGACAAACTTCTGGTGTTGTTTCGACATTACTCCTTGCAAATTTTGTCAAAATTGCGACGAACTTCTGGTGTTTTTTCGATGCTACTCCTTGCCCATTTTGTCGAAATGGTGATGAACTTATGGTGTTGTTTCGACGCTACTCCTTTCCCATTTCGTCAAAATTGGGATGAAGTTCTGGTGTTGTTCGTTGGTGGATATACGAAGTTTTTGTTGATATTCTGACGAACATCCAAGTCAATTTATTATGCCGACAACCGATGAATCTGCGTTGTTATTTCGACATTTCATTCGTCATCGGCCTTTCGACAAAAAAATAATGATGAAAATGTTTACATCAATTTGTCGCTTTTCTAACAAATATTTTTCGAACAATCGACAAAATTCCATCAGAAAATGGTGTCAAATTCAGTAGTGGTATATGATGTTCATTGTGTTTATAATAACAAGTAGGTGTGAAGGAGGAAGGCTATGCAAATGAACAAGTGGCAACCAGTTTTGAAGGTAAATTGGCAAGCAAGGGGGCCTAGAGAAGATATTGCAAGGAAAAAGGCTAGAAGACCAAGTGCAAGTCAGCCCAAGGTTGTGGCAAGAAAATTATGGAAAGAAAAGAGTTTGGTAGCAGAGAAGGCAAGTGGTGCTACAATAAATGATGTTGAGACAAATAAAAGAGTAAAATTTGAAAAGGAAGATGTTGGTAAAGAGCATACAGAAGAACCTCATGTGAAGAACATTGAGGAAATAGATTGGAAGTAGTTAGAGAATGCCCCATGTGATGTGAAAGGTAAAAAAGTTGAGTTAATTAATGATGCTTTTGAAACTTTGGATTATTTTGTTGAAGGAAAAGATAGGGAAAAGTTGAACATGTCAGGTGAACAATTTCATTTTGATGATGATTCTCCTTAGAATTTGAATAAAATTTATAAATATGAGATGGAAATGTGGAGGATTGTGGAGGAGAAGGACAGAAGGAGGAAAAAATATTAGAAGAAGAAAGAAAGTAGACAAAGGCAGATTGGGAAATCCCAAATGAACATATGCAAGTGTGACAAGAAAGAGGAAAAGTCGGTTGGGAGTAAAAAGGGGATAGTCATAGTCTGTGTGGACAAGCATACAAATGTAGATTGGAACAAGGGAGCAGTAGTAAATAAAGAAGGTGTTGTTGTAGTAGCAATGATCCAAGGGGAAGAAGGAAAAACAAAAGAATAATGAAAGTAATGTAGAGATAAAATTAGAAGAAGGGGTAACAATTGAAAACACTAAAGAAAATTTTTGGAGTCAATTTGTAGCCATTGAGCAAGAGTGGAATGAAAAGGTTGAAGGTTTTAAGATGTGTGGAACAGCGAAGGACACACTGAAGGAGGTTGTTGAAAATGACACAAAATTTGTTGTAGAGATGAAAGTAGAAGTTGTAGCAGTCATGGAAGATTTTGAGTGGAATGTGCTAAGTCATGAGGTCAAAGATGAATCTGAAAATAATTTGTTGCAGTAGTTGGCCATAGAAGAAGAGTGGTTCAAAATAATTTTGGATGAGTATGGTGTCTATGACATTGAAATGATCGGAGCAGTTGTAGTAAATATTGATGATGAAGTGAGGAATGCTGATGATGAAGTGATGGATGTTGAAGACATGGAAATCTTTCCATTTATTTATGGTGTGTTGTATGAGAACACAATAATAATCAGAGATTGGAGGTGGAAAGAAATTGATGAAGATACCCTCCTGAGGGCAACACAATGTTACACAAGAATGTTGGAGGAATGCGGCCAATGAGCTAGAGAAATTGTGGAAGAAGTAGAAGAAGTGTATTGACGATCTACTTTGGATGAACCACCACATGTGCTTGAGCACGTGATCTTTTTTTTCCCTGGGGAGTCTGATGTAGGAGCATCGACTATCCTTTTGAATTTTATTTTTATTTTATTCTTATCTGAGTGAATGTAGTTCCCATCACAAATTGTTAAGCTTTTCTTCGACGAAAGGAAAGGGATAATCAACGATTAATGACCAATTACAAGAAACAGTTACAAATAGTTAGCAATGTTCAAAAATGGTTTGAAAATGGATTAGTGATAGTTGGAAAAAGAGGTAGAAATAGTTTCATTTCAATTACAAACACTGGCATGAAATGTTTTGAGGCACCGAGAAGTGAAAGGTTAGGAGGATGATAGGTCGAACTGAGGAAGGCAATTTGTTGTGAAAATAACAATTGGAGCATCCAGAATATTTTGAGGAGTTCGATAGGAAGAAAAGGTCGATTGAAAAAGAGGCTAAGAAATGAAATATGGCAGTTGACTGGTAGAAAGAAGAGAGATCGACGGAACAAAGGGAACAACTGATTGCAGAAAGGAAGTGTATGGTCGAGGAAAAGGAAATTCATCGATGGTAAGAAATGAAGAAGAGTGAAGTGAAAAAGTAAGGAAAGATGGATGGAGCATAGATAAAGAAGGAATTCATAATAGAGAGGAAGGATGGACTGATCAATAATAAGAGGTATGCATGACCAATCATGGCATGTGTGGAAAGAAAGAGAATATTGGAAGTAGCGCCTGGCAAGAAATACAAAGAGGGCCACACAGTATACAAAAGAGCATTCAAAATGGTAGGTTAGTAGACTAAAGTTGAGAATCAGGAAAGAAGAGAGGAAAACCATTAAAGATTAAGGGAAGCAAAGAAGATGGGTAAAGATGAGGATGAAGAATAGAGGAAAGGAGGCATCAAGCAAATCAGGCCTAGAATATTAAATTTTATTATTTGCTTGTAACTAGTAGTTCGTGTATTTCAAGAAGAGAACAAGAAATCAAATGTTCCTTGTGAGTTCATGTTGATTGGTTGTTATATCAATGTCATGTGGATCATATGGTTAATTTTTATAATTCCATTTTATGGTTAAGTGTTTATCTTTGAATTACTATCGCATGTCATGAGCAAGATAAGTGTTTGTTGTTCCCGTCGCTAATGCAATAGGAAGACTATGCAAGTGAATGGTGTTGTTTGTAGCTTTGAAAACCTATGCAAGATTACAAATCAGACCTAGAGCCTATGTGGTAGAGAGGGGTGTGCCATCACCTAAGTACATTTATATTCTTTGCATTTAAATTGACATTGAAATGGCATGCAACTGGCGATAAAATCTTGTTTACCTACTTTATTACATTCAAAGATGTTTGTACATAAAATCAAAAAGTATGGATAGAAGCAAAGATGAAAATGCAACTTTTTTGTTTCTTTTTTTTCTTTAAAGTTGCGACTGGAATCCTAAATAATTTTATGCCTTTCTCCCCTTTGACATTTGTTGTATTGGCTACTTCCCAGATTCAATATAGAAAACAAATTATTTTTCTTTAAAGATGGAATTTTTTTTTTTATCCACACAAATCATCTTCAAAGTCTCTCACTCAAGGTAAGTTTACTTCTTTATTTTATACTTCCTTTTTGTAAAGGCTATTCTACTGATTGGAATTAATTGGAAATGGCATAAACATAGCTTGGATCACTGTAAATATATACTCATCTCATAATATTGTACTTTAGTGATCTTTCTATGCAATGGATCAATATTTCCTATTAAACAGTAGGCGCCCACTTTGAGAAATCAAGTCGTTTGTATGAGCTTTCACTTAGGACAGGACCCTATGGTTAGATCTTTCAGTCGAACAATTTTTTCTTCGGGCAGTTTGGCGCCAAAAATAATTGGGCTAATGGCCATTACACTGAGGGTATCTAGCTCATTGATGTAGTCTTGGACATCATGTGCAAGGAGGAATGGGATCCATAATGGAGATGATGTTGATATCAAAGATAAGAGAGGAGTGTCTCCATCGCATGACACTCAATTTCTTTGTGTTTCCTTCTTCAAGAAAGTGTCGAACATAGTTGTGGATCCCAATTGAAGGAGTTGGTCAATTTTTTTATTCAAGCACTTTTTTTTCCTTTCTTTAGGCTTGGTTTATATCAAGTTTTTCTATATCCACAAAAATCACACAGAGCTACTACACTGTTTCCCCAAAACACAACAAGGGAGTACACAAAATGTGAAATAACCAAAAACAAATCAAGGAGACATGTGAGCTTTTTTTCTATTCATTAAGCTGGAAATAGAAATACATGTAAGACTGAACATAAAACTCAGAAACTAAACTCAAACTATAGACTTCTAACTTTTGGGAGCTTCATGAGTTGCTCAACCAAACACACAACAAACTTCAGGAGCTGTTAGAAGCCCAATTGACAGGTGCTACACAGAGCTCTTCAAGAGAAATCACTGCTCAATCAAAAATAAATAGTTTTTCTTGTTGAGGAGCTTTTAAAAGCTCACACAAAAAACATTCTCTATCTATAGACTGTTGTTGCACAGAAAAATCTTCAACTCCAACTGGGTCTTCTCAACTAATCGAATAAAACTGCCTTCATTCCTTTTGTCTTCCAAACATTCCCGCTTAAATTTGAAATCACCTACCAGCATTGAATTGGAATTCAAAAATTCCTAACTTCATTAATTCTATTGTAGTCTTCAGGTGCATGTCAGGAGCAAGTGGGGAAGGCAATCCCCAAAACAATCTTTCAACTGCAGGCATCAAATGCCCCTAACGGGTAGGTGCCAATAGGAAGAGGCTCAAGAGCATTGAATTTTCCACACTCCCCCTTGGTCATGAGCCGACAAATAGGATCAATCCAGATCTAAATCAACAATTCCCAATCTACTCCTCAGGCGCTCGAAACTATCCTTTCTCAAAGGCTTGGTGAGTGTGTCTGCTAGTTATTGCTCAGACCTACAAAATGCCATTTTAATTTCATCATTCTCAACCAATTCTCTGATAAAATGATACCTGATTTCAATGTGTTTGCTTCTTCCATGAAACACAAGATTTTTCGTCAAGGTTATGAATGAAACATTGTCACAAAATATTAATGTTCCATCTTCTTGTTCTTCCTTCAAATTTTCCAAGATTCTTCTGAACCAAATACATTGACATGCTATTTTATTTTCTACTATATACTCAGCCTCTATTGTAGATAGGGAAATGATGGGTTCTTTCTTGGAAGCCCATGAAATGAATCCCAAACCCAAATAAAACACATAGCCCAATGTGCTCTTCCTATCATCCAAACTTCCTTCCCAATCACTATCTGTGTATCCAACCAGCCCAAAAACATTATTATTGTGTACAAAATGCCATATCCTTTGGTGTCTTTCACATACCTTAGGATTCTCTTACCCTCTTTCCAATGGGTGTCTCGTGGAGTCTCCATAAACCTAGAAATAAGACTCACAATGTGCATTAAATCAGACCTAGTTGTTGTTAAATACATTAAACTCCCAACCAAACTCTTAAACAGGGTCAAATCCACATTGTTGTTGCAATCTTCCTTGCTCAAATTCAAACCTATGGTTGTTGGAGTGGGCGTAGACTTGTTTTCAAGCATCCTAAATCTCTTCAAGATCTCATTTGCATATTTTTCTTGAGAGATAAATATACCATCATGCATTTTTTTTACTTCTATGCCTAGAAAATATCTCAAGAGACCTAAATATGTCATTTCAAACTCTCTTTTCATGGCCTTTTAAAAATCAGCAATGAGGAAATCATCATCCCCAGTAAAAACTAAATCATCTACATACAAGACAACAATCAAAACCTTACCATTTGCTTCCATGATGTAAAGAGTGGGCTTGTCATTGCTTTTACTAAAGACATTACTCATCAAATATGAGTCAATCTTGTTGTACCATGCCCGTGGAGCTTGCTTCAGCCCACAAATAGCCTTCTTCAACCTATACACCTTGTGTTCTTGACCCATAACTTAATATCCGAAAGTCTGCTCCACATAAACCTCTTCTTTCAACACTCCATTAAGGAAGGCGGACTTCACATCCATTTGAAATACCTTCCACATGTCCTGGGTTGCAATTGCTATGACTACCCACATAATTTCCATCCTTGCAATGGGGGAAAATGTCTCATTATAATCTCTCCCAAACTGTTGGTTGTATCCCTTGACAAATCATATTGCCTTATGTCAGTCTATCCTTCCTTTGGTATTGCACTTGGTCTTGTAGACCCATTTCACCCCAAATAACTTGCTTGTTGGGAGGAAAATATGTTAACTCCCATGTGTTGTTCCTCTCTATTGCATCTATCTCCTCATCCATTGCCTCACACAATTTCTCCTCTTTCACAGCTTCTTCAAAATAAACTAGATCACCATGAGAAAATAAAGCAAAATTCACACTCTCATCAAAATCTTCATCATACCTTTCTTTCTGGTAGATCTCCCTTAGACTCTTGGTCTTCTTTGGCATTAGGGAGGTGAGAGGTGGTTCTAAAATTTCACTACTGTTGTTATTCTGCTTAACAGGTAGGTTTACAAACTGTCAGGAGCTTTTAGGAGCTCTTCTCGAGCTTTCAAGAGCCGATCTTTTGGAGCTTTCAGGAGCCAATATTTTGGCTATCTCTGGCTGCTTTCCTTTCTGTCTACTCACTTCAAGAGCTTTTAGGAGCTATTAAGAGCTTTCAAGAGCTCTACCAATAGCTTTAGGAGCCAATCCTATGGCTAACTGTAACTGTCTTATTGATTGTCTTTTGGCTTTAGGAGCCGTCAAGAGCTTTCAGGAACTCTTAGGAGCTCTTCAGGAGCTCGACTGATGCTTTCAGGAGCCTCTGCAAACTCATCTTGCTAAAATTCATCTTCTGTTTCTACTTCTTTAGGAGCTATTAGGAGTGGTTTTGAGTTGTCAAAATCTATCACTGTATCCCATGAGTTGTCATCTAGGAACTCCACCAATGTCCCTACTAATGACTATCTTCTTGGTGACTGAATTGTATAGCCAATAGGCTTTGGACTCTTCACTATAGCCTGTGAAAATGCATTTTTCACCCTTGCCATCCAATTTATTCCTTTTTCCTTAGGCATGTGTGCATATGCTACACACCCAAACACTCTCAAGTGCTCAACTGTCCACTTGCGTCTTGTCCATGCCTCTTGAGGTATCTTGTCACAGACTGCCTTTGTTGGACTTCTATTAATTAGATAAACGGTTGTTGATATACCCTCTCCCCAATATTTAGTTGGGAGTCCCTTTGCTTTCATCATGCACCTTTTCCATCTCAACAATGGTCCTATTCTTTCTCTCAGCCACTCTATTTTTCTACGGAGTATAATTGGTTGTAAGCTCCTTCTTGATGTCATTTTACTTTCAAAAATTCACAAAAAAATTAGAGGTAAACTCTCCTCAACGATCTGACCTTAGGACCTTAAGCACGTGTCCACTCGCCCTTTCAGCATGGGCCTTAAACAAAAAAAACTTATCAAAAGCCTTAGACTTATGTTGAAAAAAATAAACCCATGTCTTACGATTGTAATCACCAATGAAGGTCATAAAAAATATACTTTTACCAACAAAAATTATTTTGATAGGACCTACCCAATCTGTGTGCACCAGCTCCAATGGTGCTCTTTCCCTTGTAGAGTTGTCCAATTTAAAGAGCTTCCTATGTTGCTTTCCCAAAATGCAAGCCTCACATCTAACATTAGGCTCTACTATCCTTGGCAAACCATCAATCATTTTATTCTTGGAAAAAAGACTCAAACCAGCATAGCCTAAATTTCCATACTTGAGATGCCATAGCTTGGAGGGGTCTTGAATGGTGCTCTTGAGTGCTACATGATGTACTACTATATATTCTCCATTCTTGAGAGGTGTAGTGACAGACTGAGATGAGAAACACATCTCACTCTTCAATGGAAACATCCCATTTTCTGTCATTTGAACTACTGCAAACACCTTTTTCCTCTCATTCTTTTCATAAATGACGTATTGACCCTTCTCCATCAGCACTTTGTATCCATTTTGGATCAATTTTCCAACACTCATAAGGTTGTGCTTTAACTCAAGAGTAAGAATTACAGTTTGTATCTCTTTCTTCTCACCTTGATTTGTTGTGGATCATAATAGATCCTTTTCCAAAAATAGGAACTACTCCATTGTTCCCCATTCTAATTTCAGACTTAACATTTTTATCAATGAAAGAAAAAAGACTTTCATTACCACTCATGTGGTTGTTGCAACCGCTGTCCAAATTCCAGACTTTGGTGTTGCCTTCCTTTTCTAGCCCAACTTTCCTTTTCTTTTAAGTTAATTGACATAAATTTGTAGCATAGATATTTCCATCAAAGGTGGCTTTGCATCAAGGCCTGGGTGATATGCTCAACAAAAATTTCTTTCTATGCGGTTAAGCTTTGCAAGTCAAGAGGGTTGGTTGAGATGAGGCCAATCCTATTTATAGATTATCTTTTTTCTTTGTTGTTTTGTAGAAGGGTCTGTACTCTGCTTTGATATATTGAAGATATTAAAATGATAATAATAAGGTGGTGTGCAGCCTATCCACCATTATAGGAAGGTTCATTTTACAAGTTGTAGGTGGTAGTATTTTAAGGAAGTACTCTCACTTGACATGGTTTTACAATTTATCTCACTATGAAGATGTCCATGGATTGTATTCTTTAGGCTTAAATATCATTAAATGTTATTTTCTTCTAATTCACCATAATTCTAAAGAGAATTATATTATAATATGCTAATAACATGTGAATTAGAGATCAACTATATATGGGGGTAACTTTAAACGATGGTGTAGAATACTAGAAACGTCTATTCAGTTTGAGTGTTTTCAATTAATTAATTAATAAATTCAGTCAAAAGTGCATTCTCTAAATTGGATAAACATCTTATCCATGACAAAAAATACCAAATAGAAATTAGTTATAATTATTTTGATAGTATAATATGATGAAGAGAGATTAGTATGCCAAATGGAAGGAAGCGCCTGAATCAATAAGCCAAGAATCATTACAAAGTGTGTTAGCTGAAATAATGAAAACATCAGAATCACCGTTATCAGAGGACTTTTCTATGGAGGAATTTGCATTCTTTTTCTTGTTTCTACATTCCTTCTTCACATGTCCCCGCTTACCACAGTTCCAACACTTCACTCTACTCTTTCTAGGGGTCTTAGATCGTCCTTTAGACTCTTATCTCCTTTTGGCTCTTTCTCCTTGGGCCTACCTCACACATGCAAGGCATCTTGGGAGCCACTACACATGTTCTTTCTCCTCATCTCCTCTAAAAGAAGTATGGGAATAATATTATCCATCTTAGGTTCTGTACCACCACTTGTTATAGCAATAATTAAATTTTCCCAAGATTCTGACAAAGAGAAAATCAATAAAATGCATTTATCCTCATCTTCTATTTTAACATCAATAGATGCAAGCTGACTTACAATCAAATTAAAAGAATTCAAATGTTCAGCAATAGATTCACCATCCTTCATCTTTAATGAATATAAACATCTTTTAAGATACATCTTGTTAGACAAACTCTTAGTTTGGTAGATTTCACCTATCTTCCTCCAAAGCTTGTATGTTGTGTCTTCTGAAGAGACATTCAGGAGGACAGAATCTGTGAGACACAACCAAATAGTCCCTCGAGCCTTCTTGTCTACCTTATTCCAATCTTCATCTAACAAGGTTGAAGTAGATGGCTTCTTCTCAATTGAAACTGGTAACCACTAATCTCTCTCCTCAAGAAGATCCTCCACTTTCAAATTCCACATCTCATAACTAGTTCCATTGAACTTCTCAATATCTAGACGAGAGGTGGAGGCCATGGTATGCAATCTTTCACAAATCTGCAAAACCCACAACACAAAAGCTCCCACCGCAGCAAAAAACCTTCAACACTTTAAAAGGAAAGTGTCCCTTCCTTAACAGAACCGTTAGCTCTAATACCGCATGTTGATAATCAAGGTGAAGAAAGCTTCCAATATGAACTTAAATGAGTGAATGAAAATATGAAATATGTAGATTAACCTTAGCCTTAGTGTGAAGAAATAATGAGAGAGAGAGATAGAAAAATCATAACACATGCAACAACAGATTTACGTGGAGAAACCCCGAAGGGAAAAAACTCCACCACCGAAAGAGAGGAAAATATATTACTAATAATCTCAAATATTACAAGCAGCAATAGACTTCTCTTATCATTCCCTATAAATCCAACAACACCCTGTTACCCTGCAAAACTGAATTGAATAACTCTAGCTCAAGGCCCCAATTTATAGAGATTTGTGAGGATGAAAACCACCATGGTTTCACCAAACAATAGGCAGAAATACCACCTAGAAAAATCCATGCCTCCCTCCTTGAAATGGTCAAAAAATACCAAAAATAGCCTCTTACAGATGCTCTTACAACTATCATAAGGCATCTTTCATGCATGGGTGCCTGGGGTCCAAAGATAGCATATTCTGACATAGGAATCTGTCATAATATCATAGCATCTTATGAAAACTATCATGCGTGTCATAGATGCTCTTACAACACCCTATTTTGACCCAACAACCTTATTTTAGAAGATTTCAAGGTGGGAGGCCTAGCTATCTTGTCATTTTCCAAAAGGACAAATGGTAACGGTAACACTACATTTACATTGTCTCTTTCACCACTATTGGTCAAACAATTTCACATCTTATGGGTAAATGTACAAAACCCTTTAGGAGAATAATAAATTAAAGGATTTACAAGGTTGATGACACCTAAATCCTAACATCTTTAGGTGTGAACTGTTGTTCTTCTTGCCTCTTCAGGAGTTGGTCTGAGAGCTATTCGCTCCCTCTTGGCTGTTTTCTCATGTCGAGCTATCTTCTCCAACATTACCACGTCCAGATCTCCCTCTACCTCATCTGGAATTGTTTCTACCTCTCCCCCTTCCTCTTGCATTTGACTAATCTTTAAAAGCTTGCTCTTGGAAGGAACTTGCAGACCTATTTAGGCGTTGTTCATGGGTTTGCAGAGAACCCATCAGCTCATCAACAAACAATGTTGTGAGATCCTTCGCCTCTTCAATGGCAATCACCACTGCATCAAAATTCGTGGGTAAGCTCTTGAGGATTTTCTCCACAATCCTCTGATCATCAATGATCTGAAAATTCACTCTCAACTAGTTTATCAAACCGGAGAGTCTTGTGTGAAAAAATGAGATGGACTCACTGTCCTTCATTTCAAGAGTCTCAAACTATCTTCGAAGCATCTCGAGCTTCACCAATCTGACCTTGCCAATTCCTTTGTATTTTTTCTGGAGGATTTCCCAAGCTTCCTTTACATAGTTATTTGTTGCTATTCTGGGAAAAATGGCCTCTATCAAGGCTGCTTCTATCAAACTCAATGCCTTAGCATCTTTCCTCCTCAACTCCTTCAACTGGTTCTTCTGGTTATTTGTGAGCACAGCATATGCTACTGGGTCAGTTACATCATTGAATCCATTTACCACAAACTCCCACAAATCATTAGCGACCATAATGGTCTTCATCTTCTTCGCCCAAACATCATATTTTTTTCCATTAAATGATGGTGGTTGCTACCAGCTCTTTCCTTCATCTCCAGCCATGTCTCCTACACAGAAAAAACTGAATACCCAGAAAAAAAGAAAAAAAAATCCCTAACTCACGAGGAAATGGGGCTTATGGCTCTAATACCATGTCAAATTTTTCTATATGCACAGAAATCACATAGATCTACTACTCTATTTCCCCAAAACACAACATGGGAGTACACAAAATGCGGAATAACCAAAAACAAATCAAGGAGACATGCAAGCTTTTTTTTCTATTCATTAAGTTGGAAATGGAAATACATGTAAGATTGAACATAAAACTTAGAAACTAAACTCAAACTACAGACTTCTAACTTCTAGGAGCTGCATGAGCTGCTCAACCAGAAACACAACAAACTTTAGGAGCTGCTAGGAGCTCAACTAACAGGAGCTACACAGAGCTCTTTAGGAGAAATCATTGCTCAATCAAAAACAAACAGTTGTTGTTGTTCAGGAGCTTTCAGAAGCTCACACAAAAAACATTCTCTTTCTACAGACTGCTTCTACACAGAAAAATTCTTCAACTCTAACTGAGTCTTCTCAACTGACAGAATAAAACTGCCTTCATTCCTTTTTTCTTCCAAACATTCCCTCTCAAATTTGAAATCACCTACCAGCATTGAATTGGAATTCAGAAATTCCTAACTTCATTAATTCTACTGCAGTCTTCAGGTGCACATCAAGAGCAAGTGGGGAAGGCAATCCCCAAAACAATCTTTTAGCTGCAGGCATCGAATGCCCCTAATAGATAGGTGCCAATGGGAAGAGGCTCAGGAGCATTCAATTTTCCATAAGTTTAAAACCAATTGAATTGTGAAGATTTCGGATTTTTATTATATCCAAGATAGAATTCTTTAGAAAATAAATTGAATTTATTTTCATTCCTCATAGATACCAAGATTCGTCCTCATCCCTTACCCACATTTTTTGGTGATTATATTTATACATAATAATAAATATAGTTGTTCTTTATACTTGCAGTAACTTTAGGGTAAATTTGTAGGTGTTTTTTGTTGTTAGTTATATGGAGTCTCCTCAAGATCATTGCTGCAAGCAAGAAAGGGCGGAGGGGGAAATGAATGATTTGAAGCTTTCCAAACGCAATTACTATGAATGGAGTTATGAGAGCGAGGGTTTCTCTGAGACTTTGTTATGTAAGGATGAGGACAACCTTCCTGCAAAATATTGTGTAGATGCTAATCTCATTTTGGACATAATGAAGAGCCTCGTTGATGAGATCATATCCACCGAGCAACCTTGCAGCTTGGCCTCTACTATTGTTGATGACTATAATAGTACATCTTTGTCCAACATAGATATTGGCCTCTACGCATGGAGAGATTTTCTAGGGTCTCTACCTCATTATAGGAACGACATCTATAATGGCATTTCTAGCCCAGCTTTCCTTTTCTTTTAAGTTAATTGACATAAATTTGTAGCATAGATATTTCCATCAAAGGCGGCTTTGCATCAAGGCCTGGGTGATATGCTCACCAAACATTTCTTTCTATGCGGTTAAGCTTTGCAAGTCAAGAGGGTTGGTTGAGATGAGGCCAATCCTATTTACAGATTATCTTTTTTCTTTGTTGTTTTGTAGAAGGGTCCGTACTTTGCTTTGATATATTGAAGATATTAAAATGATAATAATAAGGTGGTGTGCAGCCTATCCACCATTATAGGAAGGTTCATTTTACAAGTTGTAGGTGGTAGTATTTTAAGGAAGTACTCTCACTTGACATGGTTTTACAATTTATCTTACTATGAAGATGTCCATGGATTGTATTCTTTAGGCTTAAATATCATTAAATGTTGTTATTTTCTTCTAATTCACCATAATTCTAAAGAGAATTATATTATAATATGCTAATAACATGTGAATTAGAGATCAACTATATATGGGGGTAACTTTAAACGATGGTGTAGAATACTAGAAACGTCTATTCAGTTTGAGAATGCATCTTTAATCGTGTTTTCAATTAATTAATTAATAAATTCAGTCAAAAGTGCATTCTCCGAATTGGATAAACATCTTATCCATGACAACAAATACCAAATAGAAATTAGTTATAATGATTTTGATAACATAATATGATGAAGAGAGATTAGTATGCCAAATAGAGATCAGGTAAGCTGAAAAAATAGCTATAGTGATTTTGCAATTTGACAATGTCATATAAAGATATAATGAAAATAGACGCCTTGAGAAGGATAACTCTCAAACTATTTTTTATATATTAATATTTAATATATATATATATAGGCTAGTATTAATCTATATTCATAATATAAATACTAAACTTACCAAAAACTGAAAAATGGAAAATACAAAATGCAAAATCAAAAATAAAAAAATCTAAAACAAAATCAAAACAAGAAAAAACAAATAAGTGAATAACTATACAAAAAGAAAAAAACAAAAAACAAAAATCAAAGTTTGGAATAATTTCCAAATTGACTGTAAGTATTTACAAGTTATAATTTATATATCCTCTTTTTAATCTGTAGCAAAAAATCTTAAAGCAGACATAAATATTAAGTTTCTAAAATAGTAAAAAAAAGCTGTTTCCTTTTTAATAAAGCTGCTGTTAAGTTTCTCAAATGAATTAAAAAAACTGTTTTTCTTTTAATAAAGCTGTGCGTTCATAAATCTTTGATTTTACAAGCAATTATATATTGCACTGTGACATCTCCAAGCACAGGCAAAGTTTTTGTAAGCACAATTTCTGCTTTCATTTAACAAGCACAGTTTATGCTCTCATCATCCCAAGCACAGTTTCTGCGTTCATCAGTGGCACACATTTTGCTCTAAACAGCAATACAAGATTTGCATCTCGTTAAAGTTTGTGACCATTTCATCAGGTATGTGAGCATTGCAATTCTTTTGTGTTTACAAAATAATTAAGAATTTGTGCAATTTTTTTCAGCCAGCTTCTCAATGAATTTAAAGAAAATAGAAATTTATACAAATTTAATATTCTTTTGTCTCTTTTAAATTGCTTTATTTATCTGTATGATGTATTAAATTTATTTTTGCCCTTTCTCATTTATTTATGTTTCAATTTGAAATTACGCTCTGCATTTCTGAATTGGTGTTTAAAGAAAGAGAGATGTGCATAATAAGAAAATCCATCCATTCCCTCTCTTGTATATCGTGCAAAGAATAAAAGAGTTTTCTATTTCTGTTCTGTTTTCATATATTATATAGTTTTTTAATTTCTGTTCTGTTTTTATATTTAGTTTCAGTAGTATGAATCCCAATTCAATAACATTTAGAATGATTACCCATGATAAGGAATAAAGCATGTAAATTTCAGATTTTTTCCTCCTTATTTTGGCCATAGTTAAATATTCCTATGGCTGTATATGCACTTATATTATTTTTATGTTACGAAAGATGTTAACTGTATTTTGAATGCTCGATTTTCTTTTTTTCTTTTTTTAAATTATTTATTATTATGTTTTTTCGCTTTTAATTTTTAAAGATTTTCAATAAAATTTAATATGAATTAATATATTTTTATTTTTATTGTTATTTTAAGTATATTTTAATTTAAAGTAATTAATGTTGTTTATAATAATTATTTTGTAGATTTAAAAGAATAGTATTTTATAATTATAAATAAGATTTTTAATATTTTAATATAAATTAAGTTTCTTTGTTTTCAAGTTCAGAATTTTCAATATATTGAATTGACTGCTGTTTTTTTTTTCTCAATAATCTTCAAACACTAATTTTAACCTACAATATATCTAAACAAATCTAAATAAAAACTTTTCCATCCTTACATAGAGGTAAAACAAATAGCATGAGGCACATTTACAATTCATGTGTTATGTAGATTTTATTTAATGATTAAAAAACCAATTCTTAATAAGCATGCAAATAATTTTTTAACTATTTTTTTTTTTAACATAAAGGGGTAAAAATATTATTAAACCAAGGAAACATTACAAAGCAAGGCCATTAAATGGCCCTATCAAGATCAACCAAGTGATCCAATTGATGAGACAAATCCGGGGGCAGATGGCCCCGATCCACCAAATTCCAATCATGCATATGATCGGAAGCCCATTTAGCCAAGCAATCAGCCACACCATTCCATTCATGGGGAATATGGTTGAAAGTAACATGCTCCAGAGATGCACAGAGAGTGAGAATTTGTTCAACAATCAAAGCCAGCTGCCAGCTCACATTATCCATATACTGCCTTTTCAGTAAGTTCACCACAACCTGGGAGTCAGACTCACATATGATCCTTCGCCAACCCAACTGACTGGCCCGCTCCACAGCCACTAAAATAGCCTGAGCCTCCATAAGATTATTCGTATGAAGACCCTTATACACAGAGAAAATAAACTGAACATCCCCTGAGCTATCACGGCCCACACCTCCAATGCCAGCATGACCAGGATTACCACGAGAAGAGCCATCCGAGTTGATTTTTAGGACTCCCAAGGGAGGAGGGGTCCATCTTCCCTCCCTATTCACCTTTGGGGTAGGATGCCTACACCTGTTACGCATGAGTTGTCGTTGCGGAGGAGGAAGATGAAGACGATTACAACAATCAACATCCCGAGGGTCCACCCGCATAGTCATATCACACTTAGCCACAATAGTTTCCCCTAAGGAGTGTAAAATTTTCCTCCAAAGATGAGGAGCCATTAGCCGCAAATCCTGAAAGATCCGCCTATTCCTCTCCAACCAAAGATTCCAGATAATAAAGGAAGGCCCAATAGCCCAAGCAGCCTGGAGAAAGGAAGTAGAAGCAGGGGCCCTTCCCCATCGTTCCCAAAATTCCACCAAAGAGGAAACATGCCAGCAGGTCGTATTCCACACTCCCCACCAGAAGTGCCAAATCTCCCTAGCATAGGAGCATTGGAAGAAGATATGGGAAACACTCTCTTCACAACCTTGACACAAAACACACATAGAAGGGCCTTGAAAACCACGCTTACATAAATTATCCCAAGTGAGACACAGATTTTGGGCCACTAACCACATAAAGAAGTTGCACTTGGGCCATGACAACTTGTGCCAAACATGCTTCCACCAAGGGACCTCAATGTCCCCAAACAACTGCCTACCAATCTGTTTATAACCAGCAACCACAGAGTACTTTCCATACAAGTCTGAACCATCCCAAGCCAAAACATCCGGTCCTCTCAAAGAATTACAAGCACGGGATGCCAAAAGTTGGGAAAGCTCACGCCTATCCCCCTCAGACCCTCCAGGAGGCCACTCAGAAGGGTGCTTCCAACGAAAACGTAGAACCAAACCATCATGTTGCGCCACCTTATAATGCTCCACAGTATCCCAGCCAGCTGCACTAAAAACCTCAGACAGAGGCTGGAGATGAGGAAAAGAAGAAAGAATAGGAGGGTAACCATCCCAGGAATCTGACCAAAAAAGAGCCTGTGAACCCGAATGACAGATCCAAAAAAGAGCATCCTTAATCAACTGCGCCCCCACTTTCAAAGTATGCCAGATCATAGAACCACCCCCCTCCAGAGGATAGCGAGGGACCTCAAAAGAAGCAACACCCCGAAGATATTTAAGGTTGAGAATACGAGCCCATAACTGGTGTTGATGGGTGCACCAGCGCCAGTAAAGCTTAGCAGCAAGAGCTTTCCCATTCAAAATAGCAGAGCGTAAACCAAGACCCCCCTCCTGCTTAGGTCTACACACCGATTCCCACTTAACAAGGCTCCATTTTGAAGACAATAAATTACCGCTCCAAAGAAATTGACGAGAAAGAGCATCAAATTCCTTAAGGAAATACATAGGAGTTGCTTGAACAAAGCACCTGTAGATGGGAAGGGCCTGGATGACAGACTTAAGAAGAGTCAATCTAGCTGCAGAAGACAACCAATGATGGGTCCAATGAGTAACCTTTCTCCTAAGCTTATCAAGCAACTGCTGCCAAGAAGATCTGGGCAGACGACCAACAGTAAGAGGAATACCCAAAAAAACGAAGGGAAGAGTCCCAATTTGAAACCGCAGAATGGCAGCAATCCTATGCTGGATAGCTTGAGGAGTATTAAAGAAGAAAATAGAAGACTTTTGCTCATTGACTCTCTGGCCCGAAGCCGTAAGGTAGATGTCCAAAGTTTTCCTGAAGGAATCAGCCTCCCTAATACGAGCCAGACCCATAAGAGAGGTATCATCCACGAATTGGAGATGAGAAAGAGTAGGCAAGCCCATCCCCCACTGCCAACCATGAATCAAGCCATGTGAAACCTGAGATTTAAGAAGACGGCCAAGCCCCTCAGCCAGAATAATAAACAAATAAGGAGAGAGCGGATCCCCCTGACGAAGGCCCCTAGTAGCCCCAAAAAGCTCAGAAGGCTCCCCATTCATAATAACCGAAAAGGAGGAAGAAGTCACACAACTCAAAACCCAACTCACCCAATCAGAGGAAAAACCAAAGGCCAGCAGAATCTTCTGAAGAAAACTCCATTTAACTCTGTCATAGGCTTTGGCCATATCCAACTTGATAAACATAGACCTCTCCTGAGAGGTAGCCATGGAATGAATGGCTTCAGACGCAACCACCACCCCATCCAGAATTTGCCGCCCAGCCACAAAGCCACCTTGCTCCTCAGAAATAATCATTGGCAAACAAGATTTGAGTCTCTCAGCCATCAACTTCGTAATAATCTTATACGCCACATTACAGAGTGCAATAGGTCTAAAGAGATCAAGTTTGTCAGCACCTTCCTTCTTAGGAATGAGAACCAGAAAAGTAGCATTCAGGGCACGAAGCATCTGCTTACTATGAAGAGACTCACGAACCACCTCTAACAAATCCTGCTTCACAATATCCCAAAACTCCTGGAAAAACTCAACTGGGAACCCGTCAGGGCCAGGAGCTTTCCCTTTGTTCATCCCAAACACCACCTCCTCCACTTCAGACAGAGTCACCGGGCGAATAAGAGAAGCATTCACCTCATTAGAAATTAAAGAAGGAATACAAGCAAGGACTCTATTTTCATCAGCCTCAGCAGGTACAGAATCCTCAGTGAAAAGATTAGAGTAGTACTGACGAGCCTCTCTAGACAGAGCATGTTGAGCAGAGATTGAAATACCCTCAGAGTTAACAAGAGAAGAGATAAAGCACTTATTTCGACGAGCTTGCACAGAATGATGGAAAAAGGCCGTATTCCGATCACCCTCTTGAAGCCAATCAATCCTAGCCTTTTGTTTCCAGAAAATCTCTTCACGGAGCTCCCACTCTTCCACCAATTTCAGAGCCTGGGATTCAGCATGCCCAAGAGCCTCCGAGAAGCCCAAATCCCGAATCTGACGGGTAATCACAGCAAGGCGGTCCAGCGCTTCTCTTTTCCTAGCCCGAAAATTACCAAAACTCAACCTATTCCATCGCTTAAGATGAAACTTAACATATTGCAACTTCTTAACCAGAGAATACATAGCTGTACCATAGGCAGGGGCGCCATCCCGCCACCATTGAGCCACAAGATCACCCAAAGACGGATCACGCAACCACATGAGCTGGAATTTGAAAGGAGGATTCTTAGGATTTGGAAAAGCTGAAGTCGAAAACTTAATTGGCCAATGATCAGAGCCACGCCAGTCAAGAATCTCAGAGCAAATGACCAAGCTACCTCTAACCCAAGAGCAAGAGACAAGGAAACGATCAAGCCGCTGGGCAATCGCTTCAGGCCCACTCCGTCTATTATTCCAAGTGAAAATTCCATTAGAGGGTTTTACATCCATCAAAGCTAGAGAGTCCACATTAGTCCGAAACATATCTGAAGCAGGGCCAAGCCTAGGCAGCCCTCCCCTTTTCTCCTCCAAGCTCAACACAGCATTGAAGTCACCAGCTAAAATCCAAGGCAGAAAGGGAGCGCAGGACCTAACATACCTGATATGAGCCCAAAGCTGGGATTTACCACGAATATCAATTGGAGCATAAACATTACTAACCAAAATAGTCTCACCAGATTCCAGAATCGAGGCCACCATAGAAATAGCAGACTGGAAATCCACCAATGGGACAACCAAGGGATCCCAGAAAAGAGCCAGACCCCCAGAGGTTCCCCTAGATCCAATACACTGACACTGGCCAGAAAACCAAATACGAGGAGCATGTTGAAGCATGAGGTCCACCTGAAGCTTAGTTTCCTGGATACAAAAGATATCAGGAGAATGAACAACAATCAAATCTTGAATAGCCTTTTGACGGGGGGTGCTATTCAACCCCCTTGCATTCCATGAGAGAATAATCATGAGGAAGGTTGAGAGAAGTGGGCCTCAAGGGTCTTAATAGCACCAGATTCTACCAAAAGATCCCCAGTAGATTTAAGCTTGTCTGCATCCTTCTTACGACCAACTTTCGAAGAAAATTCAAAATGTCCCTTCTTGAGAGGGCGTTGCAGCACCCCCAAGGAAGGAGACGATCCTCACCCTTTGCCTAAAGAAAACACTGCCTTAGCCAAATCTGCTAAAACAATATCATCCTGCACATCTACAGAGGCCCCAGGAGGCTCTGAACTCCCCTGCACCAATGTCGGAGAAGAATTATGCACAACAATCGCTTTCTCCAGCCCTGTATCCATCCCAGCATCCATACCAGAGGCCCCAGCAGAAAGCTCAACAGGAATCCCTTCCTCCACAACCTGATTATCCAGGACCTCAAACCGATTGAAACCCTGATCATTCTGACTATCCTTAAAGGCCCGCTTGTGCCCCCTCCCTTTATTTCTCTGCTTAACAGGGATAAAGCCATCCTTATCAGGCCCACCCTCAACCCCAGATTCCTTCCCTTTATCCCCTTTCTCCACCGAGGGCCCAGAAGAAGGAGAAGAAGACATCCCAGTAGCTTTGGGTGCCCGAGGACACTGGCGCTAAAGGTGTCCATACTCGTGACAGAAGCGGCAACGAAAAGGGAGGGACTCATAATCAAGCGGTTGAATCCACGAAGCAGAGCCAATAAAAATTTCCAAAGAGTCTGGCAAAGGATTATTTAAATCAATTTCAACGCAGATGCGAGCATAAGAAAATACCTTTTTATCCAGAGTATTTTGAGCAATGGCAGCCGATTTCCCCAACAGAGCAGCAATCCGAAGCAGAATATCCTCCCTCCAAAACTCCAACGGCAGCCATGGAAGACGCACCCAAACAGGAACTTGAGTAGGAAGATCTTCTGTCGCATTAAAACCACTATGCCAGGGCTTAATGAACAAGCCAACATGATTGTAAAAATATGGCCCTCCTTCAAAAACACGATTACGGTCCGAGATACTAGAAAAATCGACCATGAAATAGCCATTTGCAGCTACCAATAAATCAAAATCCCCCTCAACATGCCAGGTTCGACGGATCCAAGATTCTAATGCCGAGAGAGGAATCTGAATACCCAAGAACTTACAGATCAAAACATGTTGGCTCCAATAAGCAATATCTTCCTGGACAGATTCCGGAGAGATAACCAAAACAGGCCGATCTTGACTCCGCGGCAGACATCCGTTCACTTTCTTGAGCTTAGAGCTCTCACCCACAAAAGATGACTCCAATTTGTGTGCATGCATAGCCTCTGAAAATTTTTGAGATGGCTTCGAGCCTGTAATAACCAGACTATTGGAAACCACAGCCATGGCCCCACCCAACTCACTCGGGCTCCAGCTAACCCTTACTCCACCTTCCACCCAGCCACTTCCCCCCCACCGAACAACCTCCCACCAGTCCGTCACCCACCCAAACCCCCGCACCACTCCACACCCAGCAGCGAACACAAAGCCAAACAGTTTTTTAACTATTTTTCAATTCTCTTATAATTTTTTTTTTAAATTCTTAATAAATTGACATTGACTGTAATATATAATACTATACAATATTTCTTCAAAAAATATATATATATATATTATACAATATTTATATTATAAAATAATAATTTTGAAATGAATAATTATAAACTGAATATTAATATCAATAAAATAATTTAATATATTTTTTGTTTTAGTATAACTGTTATCATTCCTTTTAATATTTATTTTATTCATTAGCTTTATCATCCTTTTCTTTAATTTCTTTCAAAAATTTCTTGTATTTCTTTGCATGGTTGTTTCTTCCAATCTTCCGCTAAAATTTCTAGCCAAAGACGGTGCCTTCCATTTACAAACTCATATTAATTCGTATCTTTTGTCTTGAAAATTAAAAGTGCTTTAACTGGGTTTTGTAGGTGGAGTTAGAAAAATATGACTAGGGCAAAGGGAATTAAGCGAAAGGGCAATGACAAACAGGTAAAATCTCAACCAAAACAAATTAAAGAAATGCAAATTGTAATATGGTAACTAATAAAGGTAATTGTACAACAAATTTGCAGAGCATTAGCCAGCAAACAGCAGTAACAGTAGATGCAAAAGATAACAGAGAAGCGGTGACAAATTTGAAAAGCCTGAATGAACGTTTACTGACTACAGTTACTAATGAAAGAAGAGAAATAGATGAGTTGAAAAAAAAGCTGGAGATGTGTGATGATCGTGAAAAGTTATTACAAGATAAGATGACTGAAGATAAGCAGTCGTGGGATTCTTGTAAGGAGAAGCTGGATGCACAGGTTTCAGGGCTACAAAATGAGCTTAATGAAACAAGAGTATTCAGCCAAGGGCGTGAAGAACTGTGCACTAAGCTGAGACAAGAAAAAACTGATTTGGAAGACAAGCTGAAAGAGTTCAACAATAGAATTAAGGAATTAGAGGATAAAATGTCTGTAGATGGAAGGAAGTTGGAAGGAAGATTTGTAAAGCTGGAAGATGAGGTTATTGAAGAAGCACAAATTTTGATTGAGAAACATGAAGAATTGTGCAGTGAATTAATGAAAGAAAAGAATGAGTTGGAAAATAAGGTAAAAGAATACAATGATGAGACTGAAGAATTGAAGGCAAAAATGTCTGAAGGTGGGCGCTTGTGGGATTCTTCTAAGACAGAGTTGGAAGTGACAGTTGCAGGGCTGCAAAAGGAGCTGAATGAAACAAGAGCGTTGAGCTTGAAACATGAAGAAGCCTGCATTCAACTAAGACATGAAAAAACAGAATTGGAAGACCAGTTGAAAGAGTTGAATAATAGGAATGAAAAATTACATGCAAAAATGACTGAAAATGGTTGCTTTTGGGATACTAAGGCGAGTTTGGAAGATAGAATTGTAAAGATGCAGAAAAAGCTTAATGAAACAAAGATTCTGGCCCACAATAACCAAGTCTTATGCAATGAATTAAGTAGAGAGAAAACAGAGCTGGAAAATAATTTGAATCACTCCATTAATGAAACTGAACAATTGAAGGAAAAAATGGCTGAAGATGCGCACTTGTGGGATACATGTAAGGGAGAATTTGAAGTTACGGTGGCAAAACTGAAAAATGAGCTTAATGAAGTGAGAATGTTAAACCACAAGCATCAAGTTTCGTGGTCTCAATCAAGGCAAGAAAAAATTGAGTTGGAAAAGAGTCTTATTGGGCTACAAAATGAACTTGATGAAACAAAGATTTTGAGCGAGAAACACCAAGAACTGTGTAATGTGCTAAGAGAAGAAAATAAAAGGTTAGCAAATCAGTTGAATCAATGCAATGATAGGATTGGGGAATTAAATACAAAAATTGAAGAAGACGGGCGCTTGTGGGCTACCAATAAGGCGGATTTGGAAAGCAAAGTTGCAGGTCTTGAGCATGAGAAAAGGACATTGACCCAGGAATTTAAACTTCTGTGCACCCATTTAACAGATGAAAAAGATGAATTGGAACACAAGCTGATAGAATGCAATGATATGTATGATAAATTGCATGCACAGATGACAGAAGATTGCAGCCTGTGGGAAGCTTGTAAGGCAAAATTTGAGGACTCTGTTGCAGGGCTGGAAAATAAGCTTGATTTGATGAGTAATGAAGGAAGAACTTTCAGGCGGGAATATGTAAAATTGTGCAGTGAATGTGAATTTTTTAAGGCCCAATTGGGATATTATAATGATACACTAAGTTCTGTAGAATATGAAAGATTGAGTCTAGTGTCTTTGTCTGAGAGCAATGCAAAGAGAGTGGAAGCCTTGCAAACTCAAGTGCAATTCATTACTGATGACAGAACACATTTGAGCAAGAAATATGAAGCACTGACCACTGAAAATGAAGTTCTGAAGTTGAAATTGGAAAATTATAAACATAGACTTGATTCAGTAGAAAATGAGAGGAACTCACTTAGATCTACGTCAGCAAGCATGGAGGAGGCTAATGGTTCGTTGAAACAAAAAGCCCAGGAGCTTCAAAACAAGTTGGGTATGTGGGCTAAGGATTACAAACCAGTTTCTACTGATGATATGCTTGATTCAGCAACAGGGGAGAGGCAGTTACTCAGATCTCTTCCGGAAACCAGTGATAAACTGATGGAAGATATGGTTACAGAGAATATAACAGTGAAACAGAAAGCCCTTCCATTTAATCAACAAAACCAACTGTCACAAAAGGACAGACATAATAAAAAATCATTACTTCAAACAACAGATGGAAAAATTAAGTTGGTAGAGGTCGGAAGAAAAAATACCAAACAAGTGAAGAGAAAAGAAAGAGAGGAGAAAAGGAAGGAGGGTAGTGGAAGGGTTTCACATCTGAACCAAACAGCCTTCATTGGTAATTGGATGTCTTGCATTCTTCTACATAACAAGTCTACTGTAAGCAGATGCTTATCTTCTGGCACAAAAAAAATCATTCTTCCTTCTGATGCACTACTGTCTGGATATCCTTATGGCTGGTTTGGTGGAATAGTATAACTAGCCACCTTTATCCCAAGTCTGTGAAAAATGTATTTAGACTTTTAATTGATTATTAAATAAATCAAATCGACATTCTGATGTTTGGATAGACAATTTTCAATTATATATATTAATATTTTTTTAATTATTTACTTTATTTTTGTTCTATAATTGTTCAGAGTTATATCAGCATTATTTATCTAAATTTTCTTAAAAGACTAACATGATTTTATGGTAATATTAGTTGGCTATAATTATAGATTTAAAGTTATATCTTTTCTTGTTTAAGATAAATTTACAAGATAAAAATATATTTTAATATAGATTTAAGAATAAGAGATATTATATTATAATAAAGTGTGTTATTATTATATGTTAGAGGCTTGACTATTCGTGGCAAGCTTTCAAATAGTCAATCATTTTTATTGTTCTAGTTAGAGGTATTTGGACTATAATCACATGGAGGTTTCATTCTTTCTCTTATTTTTCCTCATTTGATTTAGTAAGTTTATCTTCGTTTTGGTATCTTCTAGTTTTCTTTAGTTTGTTGTTTTTGTCATACTTATTTCTTGTTGTGTACGTGATTCAAAATATGGTTAAATTATGTTGAAGGACTACAACCCAACTCCTCTCCCTCATTTGACCACCTCAAATAAATTCTAGAACCATCTCAATGGCCTATAATTTTTGTTTGGTCTTTATGTCAAAAGAATCCTAAATAGTGAGAATCAAAATTCAACCAAATGACCTTTATATAAGAACACATGGGATTTCCCCAATTGACACTCCATGCATCACAACTTATGTGTTTGTATAAGTGAGTTCCTCTTTTGTACTAGGTCAAGTCTATGTTTAAAATTTTCCAATTTCAACTTCAGAGCTTCATTTTTAGTGGTCTATGCACTATGATATAATCATGGGAAAGTGATGCCTATATTTTGATACTAAGATCTTTATTTTTTGTTATTTCTATTTTTACATTCAATAAATGTCATTTTAGTAACTTCTATTTTCTATAATCTATAAATCATTTCTACTTCTCTCATCATTTAATTTAATGTAATATAGAAGCTAATAATACTTTAATTTCCCCGTTATATTTATAAATTTACTTAAATACCATTTTAAATTCCACTTATTTGATGAAATTATCTTGATGATTAATTTTGGTGTTGTAAGAGAGGTCATACCAATTTGAATTATGTATGAGATAAAAGGAAAAATTAGACCATGATTACAATGCTCATTTTTTATAGTAATCCTATTACTATATATTGATTGGGAGCTAGCTATTAGTTATTTCTATCATCTAATTAAAAAGGTGATATTTGAAAATATTCTAATTTAAATATTTAATTTAGTTATTTTGCTAGTTAGGCCTAGCTTTTTGGAAGCTTTTCACTTTTTTCATCTTTCATAAATTTGATCATGGTTGCTTGCCAAGCATTAACCTTGTACATTATTAAAAATTTCTTAAAGGTTAATAAAGCTTCCTTAATTCCAAGGAATTAATATGTTCTTCTCTACTTCTTATGGATGACTTTGTCTAATTCTAATGACAAAAATTATATATTATACTCTTTATATTCTAATTTAACTCTTTATTTATGTAATATTAAAATATAGGTGATATTTTTTTATGTAAAAGTTGATAAATTTTTAGATTATTTTTCACACATCTTCATAAAAGTAGTTTTGTCAGAACACTGGTGTCTTAAATAACCTTACAATTAAAGATTTCATGTCTAAGTTAGCTTTAATCATTTAAAATTTAAGATGGTCCATAAACCCTAGATTCTTAAATGCCTTATTAGATTTTTCAATAGGTATGATGAATAGTGTTAATAAAAGATTACATCACTCTTTTCATACTAATTTTTAATATAATTATACACTCTCTATATATATAAATTTTCCTTGTCAAGAGCTCATAATACTAATTTTTCATGATCTTTGTCCTCTATCCACTTTTCTCCATGGATGAAATCTAAAGATCCCCCATATATCTAGGCTCCCTTTATGATCTACATCCTTCACCTTCCCTTTGTGATCTCCATATAACTCCTAATCCTTCTTAGGAATTCCCACTCCTTATTTCCTCTCACCAAAATATTTCATTGTTGAATCCCCTCTCCAAACCATTGTTGCATACCTAACCCCTTCTTATCCTTTCTTCTTGACATATCAATGGTGTTTTTATCTCTCATATTATCTTACATTACGTAAGAACACACCACCAAGGAAATAGATATCCTCCTATGGTTATTAATAGCTAAAATACCTTACAAACACCACAAAAACCCCACATACAAAGCATACACTCAAATTTTACTAAGGCTAAGTTGTGGCAATCACTCAATTCAAGGGAAAAGTTGGTTGACCCATTCACTTGACATTGAAAAGATTTGCATTAGATTATCAACCAGGGCTAGTAGGATTTTGATGGTGTTGGCACTGTATGTGCTTTCAAAGACATAAGGTTACCTAAATTATCCTACTGAAGGTACTATGCTTGCTGGAAAATCATAAAAATGCATAAAAGTGAAAGAAGTAAAGCTAGTGCTTTGGCTACGAGTACCTACAGCATAGTCTATGATTGAACTACTGTTAACAGGTAAAATGCTGAAACTAACTAGAAACTAATAACTGAACCTATTCTACACTCTGGATTACTATAAGTTAGATGTTCAAATGCAATTATGAACATGAACAACAATTATGAATAACTTGATATGAGAATCTATGTTAATTGATTATGTAATTATGAAATAACTATGGAACAGAAATAAAAAATACAAATATAGTGAAGGGAAGTACCTGAGTGGCCCTTGCTCAGGTGAATATCTTCACTAAGCTAAACCAAATCTAAATCCGTAGATTCAACTCAACCATATTAACTCAAGATCACTCATTACTCATTCCAAAATATCACATGAAATCTTGCTCAAAGATTGTATTCAGAAAAAACCATATTTAAACAATCAACACATGTTTCTATGTAATAACAACTAAAAATTAAAAAGTGTTTGATAACCAGATCCACAACTAAAAGATTAAATCAACTATCTATATCTAAAGACTCAACCACCGGTTAAATACATGCATGGGGGAGTTTATTCATAACACAACTCTAAATTGGAATCATTAATCACAACTCTCCTAGATATCATAGTGTAATTAAGATTTAGCTATCCTAATTACAATTGAAAAGAAATAAGAATCCAAATAGGATTAGAACTCTACAATAACAGAATTGAAACATGGAATATAAGACCGGTTACTCTAGAATCCTAATGATAATAGGTTTTTCCAAGTCTTCAATTCCTTTATTGTTGTCATAATGATGCATGATTGTCTTCATCAAGTGTCTCGATATTGTAGTTATTGCACTCAATGTATTTAGGAACATCCCATGTTTCATTGTTTAGGAACTCCTTCAGTTGCGGGTTGCATTCAACAATTGTTGCAAGCTATAGTGTCTTCTCAGGCTATAGGGGGTTATTTAATAAAACACATACACAATACTAACTAGCATGATTAAACATGGATATCAATTATAATTCATACATATTCACATACAAATCAAGCAACACCATCATATCATAACTGTGTTTCCATATACTTTAACGAAGTTCAAGGTCTGCATAATAGACATAAGATATGACATTGGGCAATCCCACAATACTGGTTTACAATTTTTGGTGAACTAGACATTGAACTGATTTTTTCTAACTAAATCTTCACTTTCGAGCACCTATAGCGGCTAAACCATGAGGAATTTGAAGATGATGCAAACTAGTGATTTGTGACATCTTGTGTGTAGATTCTAAATATTTTTTTTTCAAAATTTTTGGAATTAGATTGCACTTCTTTTTTAATCTCCTTTGAAAACTAGTTTTTTTCAGTAAATACCATTTTTAAGGAGTGATGTTCACCGTATAACACATAACTTTTTTTCAATGAAGGATAAAATTCTAATTTTTTTGAATTTACATTTGTAACTACAATATCATGTGCTTCCAATAGGTTTCATAGTTTTTTATTGAATATTTTTTATTTAATAAAGTTTGGAGAGATTCGAGCAAACCTGGTCAGGGCCAGGCATCTTGAATAACACAACATTTTTGTATGAAATTCAAACAAATTTTTTGGATCAGGACTTCAATACTCCCAGTGCACTCATTATTTTTCAAAAAAAATTATAATCTTCCTATTGCATCACATATAGTACAAAGCAAAACAGTTTTTGGTGAAAGGAAACTACATTCACAAAATAAAAAGGAAAGGAAAGCCAAATATAATGAAAATTAAATTTATTTAAGGTATACCTTTGGGAAGCTTATAATAGGGAATACATACTTACAAAAATCAGTTTAAATACGATTCATTGATCCCCAAAGGAGGGTAATTCAAAGTGTTTTTTGCTCCCGGTAGACTTTGATAGGTGTCAAGGATACTCCGTTATAGGTATGGTTTAAAACTGGCAGGTTCTATCCAAGGGGGTTTGATCTAAGGTAGTTTGATCAAACCCTCTTCAATTGGAATGCTTTAAATAGAACTTTTTAAGGCTTAAATCATTATATTTTCTAAAAATATGTGATTTCAGCAAAAATCAAAATCTCTCATAAATTGGAAACTAGCTTTGTGGGATCACCCCATACTGTAGGAATAATTGTCTTGGGAATGTCTTATAAGTAGTATAAAGATAACAAAAAACTAGCTAATAAATAAGCTCATTAGTCTTTCCTATTCGAAGGGTCACAACTTTTCACCTTTGAAATGTCACAACCTAAATCATATAATCACTATTCATGAGAACTTAGAAATTAATTTATTTGCAATATTTCCTAAGGTTGTAGGCTTAATTGAATTCTTCAAGGATATTATGGATGTCTTTCTCAACGATAAATTTCTCTCCCTTTTATGTTAGTTCTTATCAACCTAGAAAGCATTTCGACAAACAATGTTTTTAATAAACATGGAGTAATTTTGTTGAAGATACATCCGATCATGAAGCAAACAAATAGATATGTGTAATACATGAAGTATGAGGCATACACATGAATACACGTAATATGTGAAGTCTACACAAGAAGCATGAAGCATACACATGAAAACATGAAGTATACACAAGAAGTGTGAATCATACACGTGAACACATGAAGTACACACAAGAAGCATCAAGCATACACATGAATAGTAGCATGAAGCATACACGTGGAATGGTAACTTGAAGCATACACGTGGGATGGTAGATTTATTCCAAGAATTATATGACAAACTTCTAAAGGTATGAGGTCACATATAATAATGTCTCACTAATTTTTAGTTTCATACTTCAAAGTGCATTGTATAATTACATGAATTTCCTTACCATGCTATAATGATCCTAGAGAGAATGGGCTTAGATGTGTAGTGGTAGAGAGACCTGGGAGTTAGATTTCATCATGTATTATTATATTCATGTGATTGACTTAATGTTCAATAATCTTAGAGGAGAATAATGTTCAAAATTTATATATTTACAATTATATAAAGAAAGAGTGCTTGTAATTGTTATATACAATCGACCTATGCTCATGTAAATAAAATTGGCCTCAAGCATTACATATGTTAATCGATCTCAAGCATATATTCATATATACACATAAATATATATTTATATACATATATATGTACATATGTATTTATATACATACATACGTACATATATATATATATATATATATATATATATATATATATATATATATATATATATATATATATATTAAACCCACAATAGTGGGTTACAATTTTTCGAACGAAGAATAATTAGAAATGCTCATCAAAAAATTTAAAACGGTTTACCCTTTCTAATGAAGGGGGTTCAAATGAACCACCCCCTTCTAATGAACCCTTCCCCCTTCTAATAGACACCTCCTTACAGTAATTGCCACCCATTTAGGGTGGTTCCATAGACATGAACCCCCTTTTTTGACCCTCCCCTCCACCATTTTAAAATTTAAGCATTTTTTTGACTATCAAAGCTTGGGAAGGAGGTGCAAATGGAGCCAACTTGATAAACCAAGTTGGATGATTGTAGTGATTGAAACATGCTTTCCAACAACTATAAATTTAATATTTTTTGTTTTTATTTTATATTTTATTTTTTAGTTTTACTGTACATAGGTTTTTCACTGAACATTAAGTTCGATAAAAAATCATTGTGGAAAAATAGTAAATTTGAGAAAAAAAAATTTGAAAAATATATATCCCTAGGTATTGATGTCCTTGTTCTAACAAAAAAAGAAAAATTGAATTTCAATACATACCAAAAAAGTTATGCGAGCCAAAGTGCACCTATGTCTAAATTATAAATGTTTTGACTTCAAAGCTTAATTAAAAGAAAAATATTCAACAAAATGCTATGAAAAAAAATGAAAGCCCTAGACACTTGTGTTAACAACCTAAATTCAAAAAAATTATAGTTTATCCTTTGTAGAAAAAAAGTTATGCGAGCTGAAGTATACACCACTTTTTAAAAAATGTTTACTATTAAAAACTAGTTATCAAGGGCGACACAAAAAAAATACAATTTAATTTCATTTTTTTTTTTTTAAATACACTTAATATCTACAGACAAAATCTCACAAATCACTAGTTTACATCATTTTCAAATTCCTAATAGTTTACCTACTATAAGTGTCAAAAAGTGAAGTTTTCTCTGAAAATGTTGATTTCAATGTTAACTTTAGCCAAAAAGTGTAACCCATTATTGTGGGATGACCCATATATATCTATATATATATATAAGTCAACAAATAGCTTTAACACTACGTCTTTTATATATACATGCGTATATATATACTAATATATATTCCATGTCAAACAAGTATACATACATTCAATATATGAATGAATATGAACAAGTTAACATTCACATAATAATAATAATAATAATATATTATTTGCATACATATATGTGGACAAAGAAAATGGAGTCTTAATACGATTGGACTTTAAATGTTTGAAGTAAACCAACTACAAATATCCATTGAAGCATGGATTTATAATACAATTATGGACACCATCAACAAAAAAGATGTGTATTAACCAAATAGCCATATAGGCATACATGAATATATGTTGATATAAGTATAACATATATACAAAATAGTCATATAGGCTTACAATGTTAAGTATATGCAATACAAAATATATGTTCAAAAATGCCATATAGGCATACAATAAAGGACCCCAGTAAAAACTCATTCCCCTCCAGGTGAAGAAAATAGATCATGGGAGGCCTGGGGGATGGAGATTCATATGGCACAGGTCTACTTCAAACTCAAGGGTTGCTTCTCCTATTTAGTTCTTCATGGATCTTTAGTTACAATAAAAAGTATAGATATTAATATATAGAAATTACATTATAAAAAATGAAATATTTAACAAAATAATCACTTACCACCACTAGATGATCTCTCTCAATCAAAACATCTACATGGTCAGGCTATGGTGTTCCAAAGTCCTATAGAAACCATCCAAATAGAAATTAAATAAAAATCAATAATCATTTTATTTTTCAATAATAAACAACTATAACAATGAATATAATTTGAAATTTACTAATCTACCTCATACAATTGTCAAAGGAATGGAGCTATCAATTGTAGAATAAGTACCATGCTCCATTTCCATATAAAGATCAGGAAGTGTCTTTGCCTGCATCATCTAAAAATAAAACAACATTATTCAATTACAAAAACTAGAATAGTGATGCAGATCGTGGACTATAATGTATGAGATAGTTAACAAAATTTTGAGTACTTTGGTAGACATGTATGAAAAAATTGGTAGCATAGACAAGGCAGTCAAATGTTGGAAAAAAATTCAGTGTACTTTGATAAAATGCTTTGGTAGACATGTATGGAAAATGTGGTAGCACACACAAGGCAGTGAGTTGTTTGAAAAAATGCCTCAAAGAAATGTGGTCTCATGACCTAATGTTCTATTGCTTACTATTATGCTTTGATAGACTTTTTTCCAAGCATCCATAGTTTGTGTGAAAACGCCTATTTTAGGCTTTTAGCCATAGCAGCAAGGAAGTGAAGTGTTTGATAAAATGCTTTGGTAGACATGTATGGAAAATGTGGTAGCATAGATAAGGCAATGAGTTATTTGAAAAAATGCCTCAAAGAAATGTGACTAACTCATTTGACTGCAAAATCCGACGAAAATTTCCAACGAAAGATGGATAATTAGATGTATTGTCAAGTACTAGTGATATTTAATGTGCAATTTTCAATTTTTTTAAATTTTATCCCTGACGTTCATCAAAATTTCGACGAACTTGTTTTTTCGTCAAAATTGTGACAAAGAGTTTTCATCGAAATTTCGATGAGCATGTGAAGTCAAAATTGAGGCCGACATAAATAAAAAGTGAGCTCAACTATTTATTGCGACAACGTTTTGCTATACTTACGAATTTTCTCTGCTTGCGAATTTTCTATACTTACGATAGTTTGTGGAGAACTAAGGACAATTTTCTTGGGAAAAAAAATAAAAATTCAAGAAGCTATTGCCAGGTTGAGGGTAGTCATTTTCCTTTCCCAAAATTCATTTGTGAAGTCAGATTTGTACTTCTAGGTTTGAAAATCATATTTTAAAGCAACATCTCATCAGATTTCACTTTTAGACTTGTGCATTTCCAGAGTTGCATTTTCAGATTTTGTTGTGCAAGTTCAATATTCTGATTTTAGGAGACTAACAGTTGGAAATCATAGCAAAATAAAACTTTAATAAATTTTTGAATTAGCATTTTAAAGTGTTTTTTGGGGTCATTATTGATCCAATACCATTTAATATGCTAGTTTCATGAATGTGGAGAAAGCTCTAGCAGCCAAAGTTGAAGAAAAGGATAAATGGGTGATTGATAGTGGATGCTCTCGTTAGATGACAAGTGATAAAAGTAAATTTGTGAGCTTGGAAAAGTATGTTGGTGGTGTTGTAAGATTTGGTGATGATAAAGTTGGTGTAATCCATGGCAAAGGATCCATTTCTCTTGATGGTACTAGAATAATACTGATGATGTTATATATGTGGAAGGTTTGAAGGATAATCTTTTAAGTGTTGGGTAGATGGTTGACAAGGGATACAATCGTCAATTCAAGAATGGAAAGTATAGAATATTGGGGAGTTCAGGAAATGTGATTGCATCTAGTACCAAAAAAAAGGTAATATATTTCACTTGAATGTTGCTAGTAAAAGTTGTTTGATTGCTCAAGTTGATGAAAGTTGGTTACACGGCATAGGAGATTGTGTCATGTAAACTCTGACAATATTATCAAGATAAGTTATACTCAGGTTATGAGATATATTCCTAAGTTGGTAAAGCCTACTAATACCATATGCAAGGAATGTAAGTTAGGGAAGCAACAAAGTTTCATTTGGAGAAAACAACATTTTCAAATGAAGTGTTGGAGCTTGTGCATACTAATCTATGGTCCTTCTAGAGTCAAAAGTTTACAAGGAGATAGGTATTTCATGTTACTCATTGATGATTATTCTAGATTGATGTGGGTTGCTTTCTTAAGGGAAAAATCTAAAGCTCTAGAGAAATTCAAGATTTTTAAAGCTAAGGTTGAGACAGAGACAGGTTTGAAGACTAAATGTCTCAAATCATATAGAGGTGGTGAATTCATTTTTGGTGAGTTTAATTCTTTTTGTGAAGTGCATGGGATAAAGAGACAATTATCTACCCCACGGACCCCTCAACAAAATGGAGTTGTGGAAAGGAAGAACATGATAGTTCTAGATGTTGTTAGGACTATGATGCTAGAAGGAAATGTCCCACATATCTACTAGAGAGAAGTTGTGAGTACTGATGTTTACACTCTCAATCGGGTACATATCAAAGGTGATATTAAGACCCCTTATGAGCTATGGTTTGGTCATAAGCCTACAAGTTAGATATTTCAAAATATTTGGGAGTAAATGCTATATCAAAAGAGATGAAGATATAGGAAAGTTTGATGCTAGAAGTGACAAAGGAATCTTTCTTGGTTATTCTACTAAAAGCAAAGCCTACCAAGGATTCAATAGAGATTGAGGAAAGTAGTTGAAAGTGATAATGTCAAGGTTGATGAAGACATAGTTAGACCATCCGTAACCTATGGATATGATTCAGATGATCGGAATGTCAGCTCAATTCAGACTCATAATCAAGTGTAGATCATTCTAGTGAATCAGGAAAGCCAAGAGGAAGGAACTAGTGAAAGTGCAAAAGTGAGATCACAAGAGCCTGAAGTTCAAGAACATCCTAAGACTCCAAGGTATGTAAGAATAAATCATTCAGAATATTAGATCATAGGTGATAAGAACAAAGGTGTTCATACTAGGAAAAGAATTGCAGAAGAATACTATTTGATTTCAAAGAATGAGCCTAATAGTGTCAATGAAGCATGCAAAGATGAAAATTGGGTGGAAGCAATGGAAGAAGAGCTATTGTAAATTGAGAAGAATGATACATGTATTCTTGTTCCTAGAACTAAGGAAAAAAATGTAATTGGAACTAAATTGGTCTTTCGGAACAAACTGGATGAGCAAGGTGACATTGCTAGAAACAAAGCAAGACTGGTGTGTAAAGGATATTCTCATATGGAAGGAATTGACTTTGAAGAAACTTTTGCTCATGTTGCTAGAATTGAAGCTATGATACTATTTCTTGCTTATGTTGCTTACAAAAACTTCAAGGTTTATAAAATGGATGTCGAGTCAACATTTCTAAATGGTGAACTGGAAGAAGTGTATATTGAGCAACCTAATGGATTTCAATTGACTGATCAGGGAGATATGGTTTGTTGCTTGAATAAATCATTATATGGAATTAAGCAAGCCCCAAGAGCATGGTATGCTAGACTGGATAAGTATTTGCTGAAGCTTGGATTTAACAAAGGTACTGGTGATAGTAATATGTATTTCAAGATTGATCATGATAAAGATTTGATTGTTGAAGTCTTTGTTGATGATATCATTTTTAGAGGAGATGATAGTTTGTGCATGAAGTTTTCTAATGAGATGTAAAGTGAGTTTGAGATGTCTATGATTGAAGAGGTGAAATTCTTTCTAGTATTTTAAATAACTTAGCTAGACAAAGTGATCTTTATATCCCAATCTAAGTATGTGAAAGAATTTCTAAAGAAGTTTGGTATGGAAGATTCAAAGCCAGTTGGTACACCTATGGTGACTGGATGTAAGTTGACTCAAGATGATGATTCTCCTAAAGCAAATTAGACTAGATACATATCTATGATTGGTGGATTTCTCTATTTGACTCAAACTAGACCTGATATCATGAATGTTGTATGCATTGTTGCTAGATTTCAAGCTGATCCTAAGGATTACAACACTAGATTAGAGTTATATTTAGTTTACAAGCCTTCTAGATTGACGTGATAATGAAATTAAATACATTTTACATTGTTGAATTAAGGTAAAATGGGTTCATTAAGTCTAGAGAAGTGTGAAAGTCTTTTACAACACTTTACAACATCTTCACAAGACATCGTTAAATGCATTTTATTCAGTTTGCAAGGGTTCAATACCTAATGTGGATGTGTAAAACACCTCACAAAATTAAATCTAGGCCTCATTAAGTCCAATTTGTCATCAATTATTCCCATATCAAGCAAAGTATACACTTTTTGGCAACACAGGTATGTTGATCCTGCATAGTTTATATGGGGGTCTGACGACCAGTAGAGGTGGCCAGGATAGTCCAATAGCCTAGGAAGGTTATGCCAGGGTAACCCATAGCAAACTATGTGATGAGACTCCTCTTATGGCAACCTAGTGTTCCCTTGCCTCTTGTTTCCCTTGATGTTTGGTGCCTCTGGAAGTGGTGTTACTGTCATGTATTGTTGTATTGTACTTGTACATTGGAGTCATGTTAGCATCGTGTCATCTTTTGTCTCTTGGTTGTTTGTGGTGGGACCTAAATGCTATCTCCTAGCATGGGGGGTGGACCTTAGGGTTCCACATGGTTGGGTGGAACGTGTCTTCCACTCCATTGGGTTCCCTCACTTTGTTCATTTTTGTGGTGATTGCTCCTAGACTTGAAGAATTTTGCACTTGTACTAGTTCATGTGGATTATCTTTCATGTATTATACCATAATTCTATTGTATTATGTAATATTCTCCTGATGTACTCTCTTCATATATTTAAGAGGAGATATTTTTGTTCAAATATAATGATGTAACGATGTAAACTAATGTTGAACTCTTTGATGTAATGGACAATGTAAAATATGCTATTATATATGTTCGTTAAATGGATTAATTCTAGATGATATCTATTGATCATGTAATGATTATTGCATATTAGTTGATCTTTCAAATGTGATGATGGAATTAAATTTATATTGTGATGGAAATTTTTTAATGAAATGATTTACAATTTCTTGTAGTTTAGCTTATGGGAATCAAGTAGCGTAGTCATGAACCTTAAAGGACTTAGGTTAGAATTTTTGTTAATGTGATTATTTCTCTTTCAAAAAAAAAAATTGTTCAATGTTTAGGTGTTCTTGTGTGTTGTCCTCTAAGGTTTTGTGGTGAGGCATTACAATATAAACTACAACATGAATGTAGTCCTTCCCTTGCACATTGGTAAATTCAATAATAAAATCCATGAAAATACTTTCTCATTTTTTCTAGAATGGGAAGAGGATGTAGCAATCCAACCATAAACTCTTTCTCTTCTTTATTTTGTTGACATGTGATGCATTCCCTAATATGTGTAAGAATATCATCCTTGAGGCCCTTCCAAGAGTATCTTTCTATGATCTTCTAGTAAGTTTTTTAGAACATAGGATTCCTTGCCATAGGTGCACTATAATAAGTATCCAATATCTTCTCTTTCACCTTGGATCCAGAAACTAGGAACACTCTATTCTTGAATAGAATCAGACCTTCAGACACCAAATACTAGTCATCCTTTTCCACACCTTCCAAAATCCTAGTAGCAAAAGGATCCTTGACATATTCCTCCATGATTGATTATTTCTAGTCTATTGATGTGATGGATACATGACATAGATTATCTCTCCTAGAGAGTGCATCCACCACAACATTCTTTTTTCATTTCACATTTTCAATATCAAATTCATACGCTTGAAGTTTACTTACCCATTTTTGCTACCTATCATTCAAATTTTGTTGACTTAGGAAGGACTTTAGGCTATTATGATCTGATTTGATCACAAATCTTCTACACACCAGGTATTTCCAAAACTTTTCCAAAGGCATGCATTATGGGTAGCATCTCCTTGTCATATATGGAATACCCTCTTTCATGTTCCCTCAACTTCCTACTTTCAAAAGCTATGGGGTGTCCCTTCTAAGAAAGTACAACTCCAATTCCTTCACTAGAAGCATCACATTCTACAAAAAATAGAAGTGAAAATTTAGGAATTGTTGTAAACAAATATTTTACGAACCCTATTGGACACTTACCCTTCTAGGATGTTTCACCTAAAAGGGAAGGAATAGGGTTAAAAGAATCTATTGTTTAACACTTAAAGATTAATGTAAAGAGGGATGCAATTATGTCTAAGTATGATGTACTAATGCATTAATCCAAAAAATTAAATGATTCAATGATGCTAAACTATGGAAATGCAAAATGTTGGAAAACATAATGTGATATGCAGAAATACCTAAGAAATGCAATTAAATGATGAAATGATAGAATAAAATGGAAGAGGTGCACCTGGAATCAGAAGTATGATGCTAGAAGATTCTAAAATTCTAGAAATTTGATTGAAATTTTTACCAAGAAACTTAGGCCAGTTTGGGCAACTTAGTCCCAGTTTCGAGAAATTTTGTCAAAAAGAGAATATGCCAAATGGGTATCCAAAAATGTCAAAATCAAATTTCAAATCCGGAAGTGGGACTAATTCGCTACTAGTGGTGACTGAGTCCTCCTACAAATCTCAAGGAATTTTGGACAAAATCTGGAAGTCTCTAATCTATATTCTCTTTCCTAACAAGTGGTTGTATTTGATTTTGCAGAAAACAAAGCAGAAAATCTCCTCCAAGCATAAATTAGGGTTTTCTTGATTAGGTTGAATTTGTGCACTTGTTGATAACTTTTCAACACCTATTGCTTGACAAATCTACATACAAAAGTCACATGCAAAAGGGGAAAAATGGTTGAGGGTTAGAGAATAGGGGTTTGCCTTGGTCAACCCCCACTTTGGTAATCAAACCCTAAACAATGAAACAATATGAAAAGGGAGTGATAAATAGATAACATGCAAGTGCAAATGTCATAAACTTACCACACCATAGATGCTCAAAAACTAAAGATGCGCAATGAAGAGCTCCAATAGATTGACTTAATAATGCTTGATTTGCTTGAATGCTTGTAAGTGATTTGATAAATGCTTTAATGCTTGTAAATTAGGAGAATGTAGGAGGAGACGTAAAATGAGGTGAAAACCCCTTATTTATACCTGATTTTATCAAAACTTCCTAAAAGTAACACATCACAGACCGACCTCAAGGATTAGAGGATAAAATCCTACAAGAATTTTGAAATTATTTTGAATTTTGTCCCAAAAAGGGCTAAGTCACCCCTATTGGTGACTTAGTCCCACTTAAGAAAATTAAGTGGGTGTCAGGAATTTTGGGGCATTAAAACTTTTCCAATGGGGATATCCTTAACAACACACTTGAAAATGACCGAAAAGTCTATTAAGGGGTCATTTAGACATGAGAAAGGGTTGAAATGGTGAAATTAAGCCTAGAAAAGCGTGAAATATTGTTACAATACTTTACAACACTTCAAAATAGGACTGAATAAGTGATGAAAAGGTGATTTTTAGGAGAATTGTAATGAATAGATTCTAGAAAAGTGTAGAAATGCTTTACAACACCTTCACAAGACATCATAATTTGAATGTCTATGACCTAATGTGAATGTTTTGACCACATTACAACATTATACCCAAGCAAAAATCAAGCCAAAGCATGTTAGAAAGACTTAAGTGAGCATAAAAATGTGAACTATACATTTTTTAGCGACACAATTGCAAGAATCAGACAAGATCTCATTACCTATTTTAGCTTCTCAAATGTCACTTGTGCTTCCTATATCCATTAAAAGGTCCCTGATTTAGTCAGATTGGTTAGAGGTGTTGTAGACTAAGAAAAATCTCTGAAAAACCTCAAGTAATAGCTACACAATTCAAAGAAATCTCTTAGCTGAAACATGTTTGTAGGAGGTGGCCAATATAGAATGGCTTGGATCTTATGTTGATCAACTTGAACTCTTTTCTCACTTATGACATGTCCTAAATATAATATCTCTATTATACCAAACTCGCATTTGGACATCTTTGCAAAGAGTGGCTATTGTTATAAAATTCCTAAGACTACATCCAAATGCTTTAAATGTTCTTCCCATGTTTTACTATAGATCATAATATCATTAAATAAAACCAGCACAAACTTCCTCAAGTGCTTAGCAAATACATGATTCATGCATGATTGGAAATTTTTTGGAGCATTAGTGATACCAAAAAGCATAAAGAGGAACTCAAAATGCCCATAGTGACACTGGAAATCAATCTTTTGCACACATGTTCTTCCCTCATGTGGATTTGGTGGTATTTGAACATCAAATAAATATTTGAGAACTACAATGTACCATGTAGCTCATTTATCTATAGTATGGGGTACTAGTTCTTAATGGTCTTCTTGTTCAATTCCTAGTAGTCTATACACATTTGCAAAGTGCCATCCTTCTTTTTTACCATCACCATAAAAGATGCAAAAGGGCTATATCTTGGTTTGATGTAGCCCATAACCAACATGTCCTTTATTGCTTTCTCTATCTCCTCCTTATACATATGGGGATGGTAGTAAGGAGTGGTCATAATCAATTTTGATCCTGGTTCAAGTTCTATGATATGGTGGAAACCTTTAATTAGTGGCAATATAGGAGGCATATCACTAAAAACCAGACTATTCTTATCCAAAATATTTTTTATATCAATAAGAACTTGGCCATTCTTACCTTCAAAAGAGTCTTTTGGAAACACCAAACAACTAGCAGTCTAAGCGACTTGGTTCTTCCAGAAGATCATCTCCATTCTCCTGGTTGATCTACTACTTGCGGACCTTCATTATCCATTCCCTTTAGAACCACATCCTTCCCATTAGCTTTGAACTTGAGTTCCATCATTTGGTAGTTTATAGTATACTCACCCAATGAATGTAGCCACTGCACACCCAAAATTACATCAATTTCACCCAAACCAATAACATAGAATTCATCACAAACTTTATGATCTCCAAATATTATGTCTAGCTTCCAGATTTTACCTTGTAGGTCAAGTTATACCCTTCTACCATAGTGACAGTGAAGCCTTCACAATCTTTCATGTTTAGTCTTTTCCTCTTCACAATTCCTCGTCAATGAAGCTTGTGTTTAGCTCCACCATCAATTAGAACAGTCACTCTTTGTCCAACAAGGACTCATTAGACTTTGAAATAATGGTACCTATGTGTGCCAAATAGTGATTCCAAAGTACCGCCATTGTCTTTCTCCTTATCTTCTTCATCCGAAGGGGTGTCTTCTAGATCATGAAATTCATCAAACTCGTCGAGTTCTGACTCTTTGTCTGAAATGACTTCTATATAATGAACTTTCCCCTTTCCAAGACATCTATGTGGGAAAGTGCACAAAGATGAGGGGCAAAAAAGGGGTCTTAAATGGCCAATTTTTTTCTAAAATCAAGAAATATTGACCTTTGATGATAAATTGATGATAGTGACACTCAAAATTTTAAGATGCAACAAAAACAAGGGTCGTAGTGCTCTAAATATACTTTCTAAAATACTAATTTTATTTGAAAATTGTAGAGATTAAGGGGTTCAAAAAGGGGAGCCATAGAAATTGGTGTTGTTTTTATCAAAAAAACATAACATAACGTCTATTGTGGCTCCCTCGAAAGGTTAACCTTTTTTAGTAGATTTAAAATCGCTTCAATGAGAAATTAGATAACATGTAGTTTATGCCCAATTTTTTTGATAATTTTGAATGAATATTTGATTTTTTACTAATTTTGAAAGTGGACACATTTTGAAAAACAATAATAGTTGAAAATTAATTTATTTTTTACAACTGAGGACAAGTCAAAGTTCACTCTAAAATATTTCTCATGGTCCATGAAACATCTCCTAGGACCATCCTTAGAGCGGCTTTGGTCAAAGGCGTTCTAAGATAGAGCACTTTACAGAGCCATTGAATGGTAATTCAACCCAAGAATATAGTCTCCCTACATGGCCTAGTAAGGCACATAGGGGTATCCATCCAACAAAAAATCAAGAAAATATAAATGCAAGAAAGGGAAAGATGGAAATAGAAGAATGTCACTTGAGTTATGAATTCAAGAAAGAACCATCCCAATTTATAGGGCGGGCCAAAGAAAAGCTACAATACTCTTGTATTTAATGAAAAAATACATAAAATCCAAGAAATGCATGCTAGGCTAGTTTAAGTTCATCCTTCAAAGCTTGAGAGGATGAATTGAATTAAATTTTAATCAAATCAATGTAGACTTGAGTAAGAGAAGTGTGTAATGGATGAAGTTTAATAAATTCGTGTCCTGGTAATTTAACTATTTTCATTCAGGTTCCTCAGGCGAGATCATATGTGTTAGAGAATGTCTAGGTGTATGCATGAGATTTAAAAATCGAGCAAGCGGGGTGGCCTATATGGGTATGTCATGAAGGATAATACAATTTAATGAAGCTACAATCATACATCTTGATTAAGTTAAGCCTTGGCATTATTTAAAAGGAAGTTCGCTCAAATGGATATTAGTTGATATGTGAGGTTGAAGCATCATTATGAAGTGATAGAGCATTAATTAAGAAGCAATTTGAGCCACCAAATTCAAAGATGGATAAGGTAAATCGATCTGGAATGCTAAGGATAAGACATTCAATAAGGTGGTAACCAACATCTCTAAATTTGGAGACCTTATCAAATAACTAAGTACACATTAAATTCTAACTTATGCTTTTTTTTGGAATGATTGATCATAATTACTTGGGAATCAGTATAGTGGTATGAAATTTCATTAAAGAGTTGCACTTTCAAGAAATTTAAGTAAAATCTTTGGGAATTAATATATGGGATAGTGGAGGTTTATATCAAGTGAAAAATATAAAGGTATCCTTTGCTACCACTATAATTCCCAACCTAATAGCAAGATTCAGTGCTAGTGAGCTGAACAAAATAGCTTAAAAGAAATATCAAAAGAGAAAAAATACAAAAAAAGAAATATCAAAAGAGAAATCAACTCTTTAGGTGACCCAAATGTCTCTACTAGGGCTATGAACACCTAGCTGGCAATATAGCTATGTTTAGAGGGAATTACAAAGATAACCTTGCTGAGGTTATGGATGCTTGACTAGTAACAAGGAAATATCCAGTATTGGCTTAAAAGGATGAACCAAACTATGTAGCTTGGTATAAACAACCTAATTCACTTTATTAATCTTCAACTATGGAAACTGATCAAAGAAGACACTAATACTCTTTAAGAAATTTCATGACTCTTATGTTGATTATTGAGTGAATTTGGAAAATTACCTTGAAAAATAACCTTAAGTTTTAATTTGATGGGGGTTTTTGGTTTCTTGATTCTTTTAAATTTAGTTTTGTTGGTTGTTAGTTGTGTGGTTACACAACATGCCCCAAGTTTGCAAAATCTTGGGGACCCAAATTTCAAAAAATATATGTTTAGCAGGGCCATGAAAAATGGTGGCCAAGTCAAGTCCAAAAATATGGTGAATTGTGGCTTAGAACATGATATCTAAAGCAGAAAGTCGAAAGATCAGGTATTCAAGTAAACTAAGCGTGGATGCATAGTTTGAAGTAGGTCGATTGTAGCTAAGTGCGTAAGTCAAATTACCACCAACTAAAATAAGATTTTGAGTGGGAAACCTAAAATTTTGCAAGCATGCAGATGTGATAAACAAGGTATTTGAGTCATATTGGTTAAGTCTGGCAGTTCAAGTGAGCAAAATGATAAGGCTTTTGAAGAGGCCATGTGGGTGTTAAGGTATTTGGGAAATTGGGTATTCGTGTACTTGATTATTCGGGAAAGTATAACTCAATAAACTTCTTAGCATGTCATCCAGAATGTTTAACAACATTAAAAAGTTGAAAACCTACATAAGTGTATATGCTCAAGAAGCCATAAAATGCATTATTTTAATTACAAAATTCAATGAGTTGGAACCAAAAGCATAAATTTAATATAATGACTTCTTTTATGACTTATGCATTGAAGGATTTAAATGTAGCCAATGAAAATAATGTAAACTATGTTTATGCATGTCTGACAAGTGGTGAACCACGACAAATATGTAGACCTACATGGGAATCAAACTCATAGATGAATTTGGTGATATTGAAACAAGATAGATACATAATTAAGAGATGGAAATTTTGAAGAAGTGTTTGAGGTGGAGGTGTGGATAATCAAAAAAGAAGAAACCTGGGTTCTCTCTAGCAAGCTATCATAGTGACGAGTTTCTTCACTTTGTATAAGTAGATTTTTTCCTCGAACCAAGAACCTAATGGAAGAATCGGGAAAAGAGATGGATGGAAATTCTATATCCACCTAATCACTCTAAATATCTAGCTTATTCCTACATTTGAAGATTGAAGTGGACCTGATTGATGTTTTCCCATGATTTCAAACTTTTTCAACTGTGAGAAAGGAAGTCAAAATGCCTTTAACTTATTTCTAAAATGGGGAAAATATATTTTAGTTTCAATTGACTTTTTTTCCATGTGTTATACTATGATTGGCTTGGTTCCACCTAGCCATGTGTTGTTTTGAAACTCTTTTACAGCCTTTGTGTTCTATAAAATTTTGAATGTTATTCATTTTAATGGATCAAAATTTGTTGAACTTGGCAGACATAAAATTGGTATCTTACCAATTTTATTTCTATTCTCATGCTTTCTCTTCAATTCCAATATAAAAATTTGTAAATTCCATAAAATTTGCTAATATCAAAGTCAATTAGAAAGCTATTTCCTAATATTGAATCTTACATAGTTGACTATTTCTTCCTATCAAAAAAACCAATGTGTTGCATTGAATTTGGGTGCATATTGACACTGTTCAGTGGTAAATGGTTGTTTGTCTTCTTTAAACTTCCTACATCATTCTATGTGTATTTTTGAAGCAATCAAGTGAAGTATAGAATGGTTATGATTTTATTTAGTTCATTTCTTGGTGTATACATGGATAATAGTTCAGAGACCTTAAATTTTAGGATCTTTTTATTTCTTTAATTTGATTTTTTTAGTATTTATTGAAAATTTATAGTTTGGATTCATGAAATATTTCCTAAAAATAATTTGGATTCATGAAATTATGGAGTAATACATTTGAATTTTCTATATCTTTATGTTACTTTGTTCGGTACAACTATCATTAAGCTGAAAAACCATAGACCCCTTGCACATGATTAACATCAATTTTGCACAAAAAACCCTAAGTGAACCTAGTATGTCAAGACTTGACATTCCCAAGCCTTGGGATAGCTAAGATCATCCTTAACCAGAAAATCTTAGTGATTCTTTCAAGATAAAATAGGTTTTTTTGTTCATTTGAGCAAAGATTTATCTACATATTGGTGTGTGTAACACCCATGTCAATAGGTAACATTTGGGCCAGCCTCATAGTATAGATTTTGCATAACTCGATGAGAGAAATTACATTTTATATTATCAAGGTAGGTAACACCTTGAATGAATGATCATTAGGAAGTTGACCAATGCATTGTATGCTACTTTGATTATCTTCTCTCTCTCCATGAGCTACATAATCCACTTGGATGAGGTGGATAGGGATTGAATCCACTTTGGTTGGGCTCACATTGCACCCCAATGCAAACCATAGAAAGATAAGGAAAAGGAGTCAACATGACCTTTGCAAAGCACTTAAGGTATGCTTCAGGTATTATGAGCAGTTAATCCTCTATTAGTCATTATATATGTGAGAATATACTCTATTATTGTGGATGAATTGTAGTATGCATGAATGGTGAAATATTATATTGCTAGAAATTACTATACATTTTTGTCTCTTGATGTCCATTTCCTCATTTTTTATCATGATTGTAATGAAATGATTTTTAAATTTAAAAAATGTTGTGTAGAAATATTGGGTTTTGTTAGGGTTTTTGTCACACCTAGTGGATGAAATGTAATGATGCCACATAAGTGGTATCAATGTTATAATTATTGTTATGTGACTCTATGTCGTATCCCTACACACATTTTCTCTCGAATTCTTGCTAATATTTTTATGCTGTTTTGGATAAAGTGGGCTTAGAGCATCTTTCCTTTAGGTTCAAAATAAAATTTTGGTTTATAAAACATGTAGTTGATGATTGAATCTCCAATAATATTTTTTTTTATGTGTGCATAGTGTGTTGTTGAGAACCACCTCATTCAGGGGTCATTTAGGGTTCTCCAAGTGGTCTTCACATGATTGGAAACTATGGGACACCTTTACCTTCACCCCTAGTGTGGTTGACCTTTTGTGGGATTCTCTTATGGTCTCCCTATCCATTGGGAGTGTTATCCTTCATGGGCTTGTGTGAGGCAAGATCAAGTGCCTAGGATCTTCATGGTTTCCTAGTTGTTCATAACCCCTCGATACTTTGTTAATCATTTTGCATGACCCCTAGCCCCGATGTAATTTGGACTAGGGGTGGAACTTCAAACTTTAATAGGTGAACATATATAAGTATGTGTGTGTGCATGAGTGTGTGCGTTAAAATTAGGAACCTTGATGTTATTATTATTATGCATGCTTATTAATCTTAATATGCTATTTTAATTTAGTGCATTAAATGTTGGATTAAAATGGACTAATGATTTGGTTGTTGTATTTGTGTGAGACTGGTCGTTGGATGCAGGTACCAGGGGTGCAAAGTGAGGCGGATTATGTGGTTCATTGGCTGAGAAATAGAGAATTGGTATGTTATTCTAGTATTGACCTTGTCTGTAGATTCCAGTAGCCTGAGGTTCATTCAACCTAGGATTTTTATATCTATTTTGCTAGAGTTACTTGAGTCGGCTAGGTAGAGCCAATAGGACCACTTAAATGTTTCAATTATTTGGCAATGCTCAATTTGGTAGACTTAATTAAGGTCGATGAGTGAAGGGGGTAAATTAAAATAATAAATATTTAAAAGTGAATAAATAAACTAAGTTATATAAGCAAATAATAAAATTTTAAATTATATAATTGATAGCTACATTATTAAAATAACAATTTAAAGACAAGGAATAAATAAACACTCACATGAATATTACATAAAAGAAAATAGATGGGCGTTGAAGAAAAAAAAAGAGAAGAAGATATAAAAAATAAATAAATAAACCATAAAATGAAATGTCATTCACTAAAATCTACAAGGAGGCATATAAACCAAGGTTCTCATTGAATTAAATAATATGAAGAATGAAATAAAGCTCACTATCGAGCAAATATGGAAAGGAAAAGAGGACACAGGAAAATGAAGAAGAAGCTTTCACGGGAGAAGAAGGCGGCTAAGACAGCACCAGAGGTAGAAATCTTGAACAAGGAGGAAGAAGCTTGGAGAGGAGGAGGAGAACAAAAGCACTAAGAGGCCTAGCAACCCCTGCAGCAGCCACCAATGACAGGAAAGAACTTTGACCAGCTTGCCATGGAGAAACTCGCCCCTCTCTTCTTAAATCGACTGGTAGAGGTCTCATTTGGGGAGAGGAAAAATGGTGGGAAGAGAAAAGAAAGAAGAAGAGTGTGGTTGTTCAAGGGTTTGGACGGGTCTGAAGAGGAAACCAGAGCTGGACGGCTAGGGCATTCTTCTTTGCTTCTTCAAGTCATCACATCTCAGGTTTTATCTTCCTTTATTTTCTTTTGTAATTAATCTTTTGTAATATAGTAACCTTAATGTTAAACCATCTTGGCCTTAGAATATTTAATTTCTTTAAACTTTAGGAAATGGTCTTTACCAGCTCACCTCTTTTAAAGTTCTATTTGAGCAATTATTAGACAATAGAATTTCTTGGTTTACAATAGCAAATAATCTATAGGAGTAGGGACTAAATCTGAGACTTAGCTTTGCTAGGTTGCATATTCACAGCTGAAATGTAATACATTATAAAATGTGGAAATGGGGTGCTATAGACTGCTGCTCTAGAGTGGGTTTTCCTTTTTTTTTAGCAAAATCTTATGCTGATGTTCCCTTCCTTAGCCTGGCATCTTGTGTAGTCATTGAAGAAATGACACTAATTTTTCTGCTCTCTCATTGCTCATACCCTTGCCTGGCATGCTGTTTCTTTCACCCGTTTTCAAGATTTAAAATAAAATAGAAGTAAGTTCTTACACCTGCAAGAACATAACTCTATAAAATGTTTATGACAGCACTAGTACCATAGATCAATGAGATTCTTTTGATTTGTTTGGTTGTTGAGATAGGAAAATGTGGACTAAACAATTAAGCCATAGTTTTACATTTATATACATTTACAAGGTTTCCATATAACTAATACAAAAATTAAGCATAATAGAGGAAGGATAAATTTAAGTTCATATTATAATCCTTGTGGCTGGAGGTTTTGTTTTTTTTGGGTGGTGCTCAACTTCGTGACTTCTATTGGAGTTGATGAAACTAGTAGGACAACAAATGAGTTGACATGGATGGAGTGTAGAGTTGATAAATCTGATTTGAAAACATGAAGCAAAATAACATGCTAGTGTAGATTTGATAAAGGAAGAAATATGCCTTTACAAGTGTCTATATATGTCACATTTATAAGTATAAGGAAGGATATTTAATATCTTGCTCTTAGGTAGATTTGGGGAAGGGAATCAATTATTTATGTTTACTTAGATTGTTGTCCCATAAGTGGAAATAGATGCTCACCTAATAACCCTAGGTGCTGGTGTGATGACAATAAGCTTTGGATCGGTTGTGGCAGCTCTTTTGAGTAGGATTTAATAGATGCTAATTAAGTTTAGTCCACTGGGTGGTTTAGACTCATAGGAATATGACCTCTACTGTGGAACAATATTCAGTTCTAAGCTACGTTGAACAACTCAATAAATCACCCTCGAACAAAGCTTTCTATAGATTTATTAAAAGGATTGTTTGCTTACCAACAATGCCGGTCAATTTGTGCAAATAAACAAAACATGATAGATCTTGGCTCTAGGAAAAAAAAAAAATCTGCCCTATACCAGTGTTCGGTTGATTGTCAAGGCAATCTATTCAATTAAATGAATACTCCAATGGCTTATGAGAATGCAGCCCTTACAAGTTTACATCTTAATTTTCTCCTTAAGGTTAGTAAGAATTAGCTATAATGGGATGAGGAGTCACCTTACCCTCTATTGCAAGGAGTCTAAGAGTATGTATTGCTCTTAGAAAAATAACTAGTAATGCCATACATGGCTGCAACTAAGACAGGAATCTACCAAGCTTGAGTTGGGAACCTACTTCAAGTCCAACTCTAAGCCTGAGCTAAGGACTAGTACTTGCTTGAGATGGATGGTAGTCTAGGAGTAGTACTAGGCTCGAGATGGACAAAAGACTAGGAGCAGCATATGCTTGAGATGGACAATAGTCTAGGGGCGGTGCTAGCTCGAGATGGATGGGGTCTAGGGGCGACACTAAGCTCGGGATGGACAATAGTCTAGGGGCAGCACTAAGCTCGAGATGGACAAGAGTCTAGAAGCAATGTTGAGCTCGAGATGGTCATTAGTCTAGGAGCTTTCCACACCAGTGATGGTTACCCTTGGTTGCTCAACCGATTAGATGGACCGTCGGAAGGTGGATACCCAACCAGCTCAAGTAGATAAGACTGACTTCCTATGAATCCTTATAGTGGTTGAAATGGGATTATAAGCTTACCATAGTTGGGTGCGCCTTGGGAAGAGGGTCACTAGAAAGGCATTTCTGGCTCATAGCTTATGGGTTGGAATGACAACTCTCTCTCTCTCTCACATCATGGGCCACATAATCTGCTTGGAGGGGTGGATAGGGTTTGAATCCACATTGGTTGGGATCAGTTTGCACCCCACTACGATCGAATCAAGCAGGGTCTTGAAGATAAAACCATTCACCATCATGAAGGTATGTGCAATCTAGTTAGTAGCATCTTTTATCTAAGGCAGCAAGTTGTGCTAATGGATAATATGTAATTGACATGCTGATATACTGCTTAAGTTGATCTCCATTAACATTTATATGTTCTAACTTCTTTGTATTCCTTTTTGCATGATGATGAAAAAAAAAAATGTGCAGAAATTTCTCCTCTTCGTTGGGGCGTTTTTACGCTTGCTTTCACCATTTTAGAGTTTTTCTTTCATCATGACTACTTCTTTGTAGTTCTCAGTTGTTTAGTGTATCTTGGGGCCAAGCCCTAGCTTGGGTATGCTCATTGGCTAGGACTCCAACACTAGAATAGGACTACACCACCTGATAGACTAGACTCTAATGTCAAAACATGACTCCATTGCTAGATTGGCACTTTAGCACTAGTACTAGACACCTAAGCACTTGCACTAGTGTACTCTTTGGGTGCTAGTGTCTTTTGGTGCCCTATTTTGTCATTTTTTATCTAGTTAAGTATTTCATCTATGCTTTAGGGAAGTTTTGTGTAAGAATGTTGTCCCCCTTAGCCTTCAGAGCCTTCCCATGTTGTCAATTCATTGTCAAGTTTCATACACCAAGTTGTATGGCATCTCCTTGCTCTAGGAAGTTTTTTGTTTCTTATAAGTGACTCATCATCATTCTAGTTGATGGAGGGTGTGTACCTCCTAATTAGGAAACCTATTGTTAAGGTTGGCCCTTGTGTTTAGATGTTGGATAAGGCTATAGTTGAGTGGATTGGAGGTTTTCATGTTTCCTCATCTTACTCCTTGTTTAATAAACTAGTGGTTGCATCATCTAGTCGAGCGGTGTTAACTCCTAGCCATTCCACCATCTATGCATCTTTTCATGGGTGTTGTTAGAGTTGTTAAGTGTGTCTTGGTGTGGATTGGAGATTGATGATTCTATCATCCTACCCTTCTTTCATTTTTTGAGAGAACATGATCATGGAATAGTGTTTAATCATCATTTAGGTTTCATCTCCCCTCTCATAGGTTCATTGTGGTATTTTTATCTTGAGATTGTTAAGTCTTATGTTGGTGCCACCTTTCTTTTGTAATGGTGAGGTTTGTCTTATTTTTATTTTCCTTATGTTATTGTGTTTCACATGACACTTGTGTGCACATTATTTTGCAAGCACAATATGTTATTGTTGTATTTTTCATAGTTATTGTGTTCGTTTCAAAAAAAATGCATTTCAATTTGGGGCATTACAATGTTTCATGCTAGATTGAAACACATAAAGCTTCAACATCATTTCATTTGAGATTTAGTTTAAGATGGGTGAGTCAAATTATAGTTTTATCTTAATTTGAGAAACTAATAATATCTTCTCCAAAGCTCTTCTCAAAGTTATTTTTGTAGCTTTGAGACATAAATTAAGAGTCACTCGTATTGATTGTGAAGGAGGAGATTGAACGTGTTGTTGAAAACAAGGTGGAATTAAGTTGCAATATTAAGTTATGTATGTGTATTCAAATCTGAAAATAAGATTAAAAAATATGATTTAATGTATGTGATTGCACATTCATCATAATAAAAAAATCAACAAACAAATATGACATCATGTTTATGTGGAGAAGCCATTTTAGGAAAAAACTCTACACAAAAAAAGAGGGCAAGTATATTATTTATCTTAAAAAGAGAGATATACCACAATACACTTGTTGTTCTCCTATAACCTATATGCTTCCATGCACTTGAAAATAACACAAGATTCTACTACCATCTCAAGGCTCCAATTTATAGAACTTGTGGGAGGAAAATCCACAGTGGTAAATCAAAACAAGAGGTGTTGAAACCACTTGAAAACAAACCCACACCCAATTCTTAGAAAACCAAGAGTCATGATAATAAATTAAAATGTACAAAAGGATTCAATATGAGTGCCTAACCCATAACCCTTTCAACTTATAACATTCAGGATGTTCTAGTGACTATTCAGCTTCTAGGTGGCACACCAACAGACACTTGTTTCCCTCCAAACTTGGCTCCCCTCTCAAGATTATTCATATTCCCAATGTGAACACCTAAGAGAGAGTATTTTGTCCTCTAGTGATGTGTAACCTCCACCAACATTAATTTACCTCTTGAAAATGCAATTACAATATGTCAAAATTAAATACATTTCTCACATATCTGCTAGGACTCTTTCCAAGAAACATGGAGATAAATAAATTACATAAGTTTGCAAGGTAAATATCACCTAACCTAACAAGTGTGCATGATCAATGAGTCAATTTTTGCCTATTAAATTACAAACTTCATTTTTTTGTTTTTATACATGTTTAATATTTCTACTTTTATTAGTGAATCACCCATCTGATGAATTATATTTAATACATTAAAAGTGCATGATAAATACATAAAATAAGCATGCAAACAAATTTCTACTATTTTTCAATCTTTTTTTTTTTTCATTTTTAATAAATTGACATGTAATGGTTGCAACATATAATACTATACAATATTATATAATAGTATGATAAAAACAATTAAATTTTGTAATGATTAATTTAAAATTGAATATTAATATCAATAAAATAATTTTATGTATTTTTTCTTTTTATTTTTTGATTCAATATAGTATAAGATTTACGTTCATCTTATTTTTAATTTCTTTCAAAATTCTCTTGTATTTCTTTCCATAAATCTAGCTTATTTTTTATTATATTAGGAGGGAATGGGCTTGATCCCATACAATAGCAAAGCAAAGCTGAAATAGTATCAAAGATGGTCTACGTTATTTCTTCTTATCCTATGATTCAATTTCTAACCAAAGACAATAGCCTCCTTCCTCTTTTCATTTAAATATAATGTTGTGTATTATTTGTCTATCTTAATTTCTAATGTACTATTCACAATTAGAATAATTATGTAGGCATTTTAACTTTTATAAAAGATTGTGTGAACCAATGAGTTCATGCACTTGCTAATTATATATATTCAAGTTGTTTGTTGATTCTTAGAAATAGTAAGTGAAAAATATTTATAGTTAAAAAAATTTTAAAACTAATTTAACTTTAATATTAAAAAAATCTAAAAAGTAATTTAAAAGCTTAAATATTCTAAAAAATCATTTAAATGTATATTTTTATTTATAAAATAATTACGTGCTTAACCCTACAATGATAACATGCCTATAGCACTCCAACACATCCATGAAAGAAAAACAAAACAAAATTATGTGAGAGATATAATCTACAATGACAACACACCTATAAAACCCAACACATCTCTAAAAGAACACAAAACAAAAAGCACAATACAACTGTAAATTCAATAACTATATATATAATAAAAATATATATATATTCATAATATTAATCTATATTCATAATATAAATACTAAACTTATCAAAAAATAAAAAATAAAAATGCAAAATCAAAAATGTAAAAAATCCAAAAACAAAATGGAAACAAGAAAAAACATAAAACATAAAACAAATAACTATACAAAAAGAAAAAATCAAAAAACAAAAATGGAAGTTTCAAATAATTTCTAAATTGACTGTAAGTATTTACAAGTTATAATATATAAAAAAATCTTAAAGAAGACATAAGTATTAAGTTTCTAAAATAAATAAAAAAATCAGTTTTTTTGTTCAATAAAGCTCCAGTTAAGTTGCTAAACTGAATTTTAAAAAAGCTGTTTTCCTCTTAATAAAAGCTGTCACTTGGTATATCTTTGATTTTACAAGCTATTTATGTATTCCATTGTGACATCGCCAAACAAAATTTTTGTAAGCACAATTTCCGCAAGCACAGTTTCTGCTCTGATCATCACAAGCAGAGTTTCTATGCTCAGCATCCGCACACATTCTGCTCTAACCAGCAATACAAGATTTACATCTGTGACCATTCCATCAGGTATGTAAGCATTGCAATTCTTTTGTGTGTAGAAAATAATTTGAAATTTGTGCAATTTTTTGCAGCGAGTTTCTCAATGAATTAAAAGAAAATAGAAATTCATATAAGTTCAATATTCTTTGTCTCTTTTAAATTATTTTATTTATTTGAATGATGTATTAAATTTATTTTTGCCCTTTGTCATTTGTTTATGTTTCAATTTGAAATAACGCTCTGCGTTTCTGATTTGGTGTTTAAAGAGAGAGATATGGATAATAAGGAAGTAAATCCAGTCATTCCCTCTCTTGTATATTGTGCAAAGAATAAAAGAGTTTTTTAATTTCTGTTCTGTTTTTACATATGTAGTTTCAGTAGTATAAAATGGAAAATTAGGCTGAAAATTGCCAGTTCAATAACATTTAGAATGAGTATCCGAATGATTGTTCATATGCTTGCAAACATACCATCATGACGAGGAATAAAGCATGTAAATCTCAGATTTTTTCCTCCTTATTTTGGCCATAGTTAAATATTCTTATCGCCGTATATGCACTTGTACTATTTTTATGTTTGGAAAGATGTTAACTGTACTTTGAATCCTCGATTTTTTAATTTTTATAAAAAATTTATTTATTATTTTGTTTTTTCAATTTTAATATTAAAGATTTTCAATAAAATTTAATATGATTTAATATATTTTTATTTTGATTGTTATTTTACATATATTTTAATTTATTGTAATTAATGCTGTTTATAATAATTATTTTGTAATTTTTAGAAAATAGCATTTTATAATTTTAAATAAGATTTTTCAAATTTTAATATAAATTAAATATTTTGGTTTTCAAGTTCAGAATTTTTAATATATTGAATTGACTGCTGTCTTTTTTTGTCAATAATCTTCACATACTAACTTTAACTTACAATATATCTAAACAAATCTAAATAAATGTTTTTTCATCCTTGCATAGGGGTAAAAGGAATTGCATCTGGCACATTTACAATTCATGTGTCATTTAGATTTTATTTAATGTTTTTGACAACACAAAACTATTTTTATAAATATTCATGCATGTGAAAAACAATGGTTAATAAACGATTTTTTTTACTATATTTCAATTTTCTTATAAAATTTTTTTAATTTCTTAATAAATTGACATGTAATGATTGTAATATATAATAATACTATACAATATTTATATTATAAAATAATAATTTTGAAATGAATAATTACAAACTGAATATTAATATCAATAAAATAATTTTATATATATATTTTTATCATTCATTTTAATATTTATTTTATTCAATAGCTTTATCATCCTTTTCTTTAATTTCTTTCAAAAATTTCTTGTATTTCTTTGCATGGTTGTTTCTTCCAATCTTCCGCCAAAGAGGGTGCCTCCTTTCTCCTGCCCTTTAAATATAATGTTTATATTATTTCTTTTGCCTGAAGCAATTTTTAATGTACTTATTCACAATTAAAAACAATTAAAATAATTTAAGGTCTTATCAATTTTAATTTTTATAAAAGTACATTCACTTGCTAACCATCGATCTATCTAACTTGTTGGTGAAGTGTTTATAATTTGCAGACTTCGAATAGACTATAATTCTCTGCAGAACTCACTTGTTGGAAGAAATTCGGTGCATAGTATCATTTTTAGGTATGTGTTTCAAAATTGCATTAATTGTGAATATACAATCGAAATATTAAAATAACGTACAGATTACAGTTTACAGAATGCTAAATGTAACATATAAACAATTTCTGGACAAGTAATTGTTAAAAATTTGTGCAATATCTGATAATTGTTTACAAACACTACTAGTTGATATCTGAAAATTAATAAGAGCTTTGACTGATTATTGTAGGTCGAGTTAGAAAAATATGACTAAGGCAAAGGGAATTAAGCGAAAGGGCAATGACAAGCAGGTAAAATCTCAACCTTCACAAATTACAGGAATGCAAATTGTAGTATAGTAACTAATAAAGGTAATTGTACTATAATTTGCAGAGCCTTAGCCAACAAACGGCAGTAACAGTAGATGCAAAAGATGACAGAGAAGCGGTGGCAAATTTGAAAAGCCTGAATGAACGTTTGCTGACTACAATTACTAATGAAAGAAGAGAAAGAGATGAGTTGATGAAAAAGATGGAAATGTGTTATGATCATGAAAAGTTATTACAAGATAAGATGACTGAAGATAAGCAGTTGTGGGATTCTTGTAAGGAGAGGCTGGATGCACAGGTTTGAGGGCTTGAAAATGAGCTTAATGAAACAGGAGTATTCAGCCAAGGACTTGAAGAACTGTGCACTAAGCTGAGACAAGAAAAAACTGATTTGGAAGACAAGCTGAAAGAGTTCAACAATAGAATTAAGGAATTAGAGGATAAAATATCTAAAGGTGGAAGGAAGCTGGAAGGAAGATTTGTACAGCCGGAAGATGAAGCACAAATTTTGATTGAGAAACATGATGAATTGTGCACTGAATTAATGAAAGAAAAGAACGAATTGGGAAATAAGGTGAAAGAATACAACGATGAAACTGAAGAATTGAAGGCAAAAATGTCTGAAGGTGGGCGCTTGTGGGATTCTTCTAAGACAGAGTTGGAAGTGACAGTTGCAGGGCTACAAAATGAGCTGAATGAAACAAGAGTGTTGAGCCTGAAATATGAAGAAGCCTGCATTCAACTAAGACATGAAAAAACAGAATTGGAAGAGCAGTTGAAAGAGTTGAATAATAGGAATGAGGAATTACATGCAAAAATGACTGAAAATGGTTGCTTTTGGGATACTAAGGCGAGTTTGGAAGATAGAATTGTAAAGATGCAGAAAAAGCTTAATGAAACAAAGATTCTGGCCCACAATAACCATGTCTTATGCAATGAATTAAGTAGAGAAAAAACTGAGCTGGAAAATAATTTGAATCACTCCATTAATGAAACTAAACAATTAAAGGAAAAATTGGCTGAAGATGCGCACTTGTGGGATACCTGTAAGGGAGAATTTGAAGTTACAGTGGCAAAACTGCAAAATGAGCTTAATGAAGTGAGAATGTTAAGCCAGAAGCATCAAGATTTGTGGTCTCAATCAGGACAAGAAAAAAAAGAGTTGGAAAAGAGTCTTATAGGGCTACAAAATGAACTTGATGAAACAAAGATTTTCAGCCAGAAACACCAAGAACTGTGTAATATGCTAAGAGAAGAAAATAAAGGATTGGGAAATAAGTTGAATCAATGCAATGATAGGATTGGGGAATTAAATACAAAAATTGAAGAAGATGGGCGCCTGTGGGCTACCAATAAGGCGGATTTGGAAAGCAAAGTTGCAGGTCTTGAGCATGAGAAAAGGACATTGACCCAGGAATTTAAACTTCTGTGCACCCATTTAACAGATGAAAAAGATGACTTGGAACACAAGCTGACAGAATGCAATGATATGTATGAGAAATTGCATGCACAGATGACAGAAGATTGCAGCCTGTGGGAAGCTTGTAAGGCAGAATTTGAAGACTCTGTTTCAGGGCTGCAAAATAACCTTGGTTTGATGAGCAATGAAGGAAATTTTTTGAGGCAGGAATATATAGAATTGTGCACTGAATGTGAATTTTTGAAGGCTCAATTCGGAGATTATAATGATACACTAAGCTCTGTAGAAGATGAAAGATCGAGTCTAATGTCTCTCTCAGAAGCCAATGCAAAGAGAGTGGAAGCCTTGCAAACTCAAGTGCAATTGATTACTGATGACAGAACACATTTGAGCAAGAAATATGAAGAACTGGCCACTGAAAATAAAGCTCTAAAGTTGAAATTGGAAAATTATAAACATAGACTTGATTCAGTAGAGAATGAGAGGAACTCACTTAGATCTACGTCAGCAAGCATGGAGGAGGCTAATGGTTCATTGAAACAACAAGTCCAGGAGCTTCAAAACAAGTTGGGTATGTGGGCTAAGGATTACAAACCAGTTTCTACTGATGATATGCTTGATTCAGCAACAGGGGAGAGGCAGTTACTCAGATCTCTTCCGGAAACCAGTGATAAACTGATGGAAGATGTGGTTACAGAGAATAGAACAGTGAAACAGAAAGCCCTTCCATTTAATCAACAAAACCAACTGTCACAAAAGGACAGACATAATAAAAAATCATTACTTCAAACAACAGATGGAAAAATTAAGTTGGTAGAGGTCGGAAGACAAAATACCAAAATACTGAAACGATATGGAGGTCTAAGGGAGGAACAAGTGAAGAGAAAAGAAAGAGAGGAGAAAAGGGAGGGTAGTGGAAGGGTTTCACATCTGAACCAAATAGCCTTCATTGGTAATTTGATGTCTTGCATTCTTCTAGATAACAAGTCTACTGTAAGCAGATGCTTATCTTCTGGCACAAAAAAACTCATTCTTCCTTCTGATGCACTACTTTCGGGATATCCTTATGGCTGGTTTGGTGGAATAGTATAACTAGCCACCTTTATCCCAAGTCTGTGAAAAATGTATTTTGACTTTTAATTGATTATTAAATAAATCAAATCTGCATTCTGATGTTGATGTTTGGATAGGCAATTTTCAATTATATACATTAATATTTTCTTACATATTTAATTTATTTTTGTTCTATAATTGTTCAGAGTTATATCATAATGTATAAGTCTCTCAGCATTATTTATCTAGTTTTTAGATCATCCAAATTTTCTTAAAAGACTAACATGATTTTATGGTAATATTAGTTGGTTATATTTATAGATTTATAGTTAAATCTTTGCTTGTTTAAGATAAATTTACAAAATAAAAATATATTTTAATATAGATTAAAGGATAAGAAAATAATATATTATTATAAATTTATAAAATTTGTTATTATTATATGTTAGAGGTTTGACTATTCGTGGCAAGTATTCAAATAGTCTCAATCATTTTTCATGTTCTAGTTAGAGGTATTTGGACTATAATCATAGAGAGGTTTCATTCTTTCTCTTTTTTCTCATTTGATTTAGTAAGTTTATCTTCATTTTGATATCTTCTAGTTTTCTTTAGTTTGTCGTTTTTGTCATACTTATTTCTTATTGTGTAGGTGATTCAAAATGTGGTTAAACTATGTTGAATTATGTACCTTCTCTAGATGACAATGTGAGATTAGGATGATCACATGTAAGGAGGACTACAAACCAACTCCTCTACCTAATTTGACCACCTCAAATAAGTTCCAAACCCATCTCAATGACCAGCAATTTTTATCCGATCTTTATGTCAAAAGAATCCTAAATAGTGGGAATCAAAATTCAACCAAATGAACTTTATATTATAAGAACACATGGGGTTTCCCCAATTAACACTCCATACATCACAACTTATGTGTTTGTAGATCTAAGTTGGTTCCTCTCATTTTCTACTAAATCAAGTCTATGTTTATAATTTTTCAATTGCAATTTTAGAACTTCATTTTCAGTGGTCTATGCACTATGATATCATCATGGACAAGTGTTGCCTATATTTTGATACTAGGATCTTTTTTTTTTTGTTATTTCTATTTTTACATCCAATTTTTCATTTTAGTAACTTTTATTTTCTTTAATATATACATCATTACTCCTTCTCTCATCATTTAATTTAATGTAATATAGAAACTGATAGTACTTTAGTTTCCTTGTTACATTTATAAATTTACTTAAAGGCCATTTTAAATTTCACTTATTTGATGAACAATAATTATCTAAAATATGGTGATCAAAATACTTATGTTTTGGTGTTGTAACAAGGTCATAACAATTTGAATTATGTATGAGATTGAAAAAAACAATAGGCCATGATTAAAATGATCATTTTTTATAATAATCCTATTACTATAAATTGATTGGGAGCTAGTTATTAGTTATTTCTATCATCTAATTAAAAAAGATAAATTTGAAAACACTCATTTAAATATTTAATTTAGTTATTTCTCTAATTAGGTCTAGCTTTTTGAGAGCTCTTCACGTTTTTCTGTTACTTTTATAAATTTAATCATTCTTGCTTTCCAAGCATTAACCTTGTTCATTATTAAAATTTTCTTAAAGTTTAATAGAGCTCCCTTAATTCCAATGCAATAATATGTTCCTCTCTACTTCTTATGGATGATTTTGTCTAGTTATAATGGAAAAGTTATATATGGTATACTCTTTAAAAATAATTGAACTTATTTTAGTTTAGTTATTTATTTATGTAATAATTAAAATATAGGTGGTATTTTTTATGTAAAAGTTGGTATATTTTTGGATTATTTTTCATACATATTCATAAAAATAGTTTTATGAGAATGCTAGTGTCTTAAATGTCTTTGCAATTAGAACTTTCATGTCTACGTTAGCTTTAATAATTTAAAATTTAAAATGGTCCCCTAGATTCTTAAATGCCCTATTAGAGTTTTCAATAGGTATGATGAATAGTGTGAATAAAAGATTACATCACTCTTTTCATAGTAAGTTTACATATAATTATACACTGTCTTTATATAATTTTTTTCCTTTTCAAGATCTCATGATACTAATTTTTCATGATCTTTGTCATCTATTCACTTTTCTTCATGGATGAAATCTAAAGATCCTCCATATATCTAGGATCCCTTTATGATCTTCATCCTTTACCTTCCCTTTGTGATCTCCATACAACTCCTAATCCTTCTTAGAAATTCCAATTCCTAATCTTCTCTCACCAAATATTCCATTGTTGAATCCCCCCTCCAAACCATGGTTGCATACCTAACGCCTTCTTATCCTTTCTCCCCAACATATCAATGGTGTTTTTATCTCACATATTATATTATATTATGTAATAACACACCACCAAGGAAATAGATATCTTCTTAGGCTTATTAATAGCTAAAATAACTTATACACACCACAAAAACCCCACATAGAAAGCATACACTCAAATTTTACCAAGGCCAAGTTGTGGTAAAAAATAGTAGCTAGGTTAAGTGTCATTTCGTGATGATTTAGTTAGAAGTTCTCAATACACCTTCCTTATACCATTCAAGGAAAGATTCATCCATCTTGAAGATGATTTCAAATGATTACAATGACACTTTGTCAAGGCCCACATTTATGTTGAAATAAATTACTAAAAGAACCTTGACTTTCACTCTAAAGGAAGGAGAGATTTGGTGCTAGGGAAGGTAAAAAGTCATCCTCCATATTTGGTACTTTTTACTTAGTCATATTTTCTTCTTTACGGCTTTTGTTCTTTATGGTCTTTTGTGGGGTTGTGTATGTGTGTGGTGTTATACTAATTTTTTTGTGCCTAATCACAAGGTTTTTTTGTTTTATTATTTCATTATTATTGTTATACTTCTCATATATTTTGCTTGGCATGGAAATTCATTAGATTTAGTTTTATTTCCAAATACGAGACTTGGAAAGGTACAAATACTATGGTACCTACCTAAAACTATCTCAATTTATGGAGAAGGTTTCGGGTTAAATGTAGGAATTCCTAGAAAAGGTAGTTTTAAAGGGAAATATTACAAATAATATAGACTTTGATGACACTCATTGATTTTATTGAAGATCAATGAGGTTAGGAAAGAGATCATGGTCAAGGTAACCTCCCTATGTATTATTTGAAAATCATGTCATTCATTGAAATTATTTGTTCCTTTGAAATTGAAGAGAAAAAGCTTAAAAATGTTGGTATAGTTTTTTTTTTTCCTCAACAAGAATTGTATTCCATCTCACAATTTCTTTTTGATGAATTAAACTTTTTTTCAATTTATGGAAATAAAATTAGGTAGTATGTTCAAATAGGTGTGGATTGATTCAAAATAGTTACTATTTAATTATTTTAAAGATAGTGGGATAAAAAAGAAGGGTATTGCCAAAAATATGAAAAATGGGAAATCAATATTTAGAGCCTTCCATGGGATTTTGTTGTTTATCCTAAATAATTATTCTCACTTCTCTCCAAGATGAATAGAACTTTATGCTATTAGATAAATAATGATTTTGAGATTGAGTATATTAAAGGGAAGAAAAATGTAGTAATTAGTGATGCTCTTTCTAAGAAGCCCTCTTTGTGTTTTATTTCTACTATCATTGTTGATTGGAAAATATTCATAATTTCATAATATGCTAAGGATTCATTTTCCTCTAACATCTTGGATGGGAAAGTGGAAGATGATAAGTACACCATTATTGATGGATTGATCTATAATTACAAGAACATGATATGGTTGGTGTAGTGGTCCAAAATTAAGGAGAAATTCATGATACCCCTTTGGTTGGCCATAAACGGTATTATAAGACATATGGGAAAATATGAGAAATATTTTCTTAGAAGGGAATGAAAGAGGATATACTCAAACACATCAGAGAATGTATGGTTTGTCAGCAAAACAAAGGTGAGCTTATTTTTCCAGCTAGGTTACTTCAACCACTTGCAATTCCTAAGCACAAGTGGGAAAGCATCTCTATGGACTTCATCATAGGTTTTCCTAAAGCACAAGGTAAATATTGCATATTTGTGGTGGTTGATATATTGAAAAATAATGCATATTTCTTTCTTATCACATCTGAATTTAAGGCATCCCAAGTAGCAGAATTATTCTTAGAGAGATTTTCAAATTACATGGTTTTCCAAGGAATATTGTTAGTGATAGGGACAACAGCTTTCTTAGCTCTTTTTGGAAGTATTTTTTTCATTTTACAGGCACAAAGCTCATACCTAGCATAAGGTATCATCTCCAAACTAATGGACAAGAAAAAATTGTCAACAAGTGGTTAGAAGGATATTTGAGGAATTATGTTTCAAATCATAAAGGTGTTTGGGTGAAATGGTTACATTTAGGGAAGTACTGCTATAACACCTCACATGTCACATGTCCATTGGAATGTATCCTTTTCAGTCTCTTGGTTATGATACTCTTTATTTTTTTGATTTATTATTTTTGGATAGTAGTGTCCTTGCAACAAATGAATTTATCCAAAAAAGTTAGGACATTATAAAGTCTCTTAAAGACAATTGGTACCATACTCAAAATCAACAAAATTTACATGCAGATAATAAGAGAATAGAGAGAGTATTTGAGGTTGGCGATTTAGTTTTTTAAAGTTCCATCCATATAGGCAAAGTTAACTAAAGAAAATTGGAGTGGAAAAGCTCAAGCCAAAATTCTATAGACCTTACAAAGTCATCAAGAAGGTTGGGGAAATAGCCTATGAGCTGGAGTTGTCACCGGGATACAAAATACACAATTTGTTTCATGTTTCATGCTTGAAGAAAGTGGTAGGACAACATGTCAACTGTAACTTCTCTAGTAATGTTCACTTTAGAGGATGAGGGAAAGTTGATCTTGATACCTGAAAATGTTTTGGAAACAAGAGAGAAAAAGCTAAGACATAGAAGCATCACCGAGCACTTAGTCAAGTGGAAGGATTTTCCAATTGAAGATGCAACATGGGAAGGTTGAAAGTTCTCAACCATCCAAAAATTCATTTCTTGAGGAAATCAATCTATGGGAGGGAGGACTATTCATATCCCCTTTCTAAATTTAGCACTTGCTATTTATAACAAGCTCAGTTTCTTAAAATATCAAGTTAGGTCCTATGGATGAACCAGGAAAGTTGATTTTTCAAAATGAATTAATTAAATTATTCTTAACCCAGAAAAATAAAAAATATTCATAAATTATTATTGGGGACCAAGGTGGGCATGAATTTTTGGGAAAAAGCAAAAATATCTTATGATTTTATTTATAGTGGTGCAATTAACGGTTCATTTTTGGTAGTTTGGAGTGGAATATTTAATGACGATTTTATTCTTGGATTTGGAGTTAAAAACTTGGAATGCAAGATTCATCTATTGGGAATGGGATTTTGGGGCCCATGTTTGTTGGAAATGGTTTCCATATTAATCCTTTTCCTCTCAATAATTCATTCAATCTATGATTGTTTTCCTTTCATAGGTTGTCGCTCTCTTGCTCAAGTTGATAAACTGTTGGAGGAATAATATCCAACACTTGTAAACCAAGGGGATTGAGGCTTATAGATAGTGGTTTTGAGGGTCTCCAAGAGTAATTTCATCCAAAATTTATAACAATGTTGAAATTCCATAGTTTTGGTTCCATTTCATCAAACAGTTGGCATGAGTTCTATTGTTTGGAGTGCAAATTGATTTTCTTGGTATTTCAGTTGTATTGATGTTATTAATAGAAAATATCTCTATATTAGAAGTATTTCTTTATGTATTTTTTCTATCCAAAATAGTTGATAGGTGTTTGGGAGTTGTGTGGAGTTTTCTTTGATTTTTAGTGTTGTGTTGGAGCTTCAAGATTATTTTTTCTGTATGCATATTTGTAGCAGATGTTTAATTGTTGTTAGTTGATGTATTAACAAAAACATACACAGAATCAGATTCCTTTGATTTTAATCTCAGTTGAAACCATCCATATAAACATGATCTTTGACTAAATGAAAGAAAATGAACCCTATGGAATAAAATAGTTTGATGAAAGAGCTGTGCACAGAGTCTTCCTCTAGAAATGGTTCAACATTACCAAAATATTAAATTGTGAAGGAATTTATATAAGGAGCTCCCTCATTAGTTCCTACATTGTTAAATAGCTCACACTTAATATCGAGTTTTTTAGATTGGGGTTTTGTAATGGATTATCTCTGGTGCTTGGCAATTACTTGGCCTTATTTTCCAGTTTCATGAGTGTTTATGTCTACACCAATTTTGGAATGAGAATACATATAACTCAATTTCCATTTGTAGGTAACTGGGAAGAATTGAAATATGTCACATGTGTAAGCACTACATACAGTAGAACAGTACTACCATGCCACAAACTACACATTCTTACATTTGTTTGTTAAATATCGCTCTTGTGTGCATTTGGTGTGAGAATTTTGAAGTGGGTTTTTTCCAAAATTTCACTTTCTATCATTTTGTACTATGATTGAAGCAAGTCAAGTAACCTCCAGAATTGCCCTAGAAATTTGATCAAAACTTCTCTTGGAGTCATTAGAATGCATCAACATGATGAGTTAGGATAGGAGAGTGTGTTTACTAGGTGGATATTAATAAAGCCATTAGGATTAAAAAATATCAATGTTCAAAGTTTCCCATTTAGCATTTTTTGAAACATCCTCTGTCAAGAACCATATGAAAACTCACCAACTTGGTATCTTGAAAAAATATTGAAAATTTTCGTCTAGGAGGCTATAACTTTGGGAATCAGATCATTTAAGTCCCATGAACATGTGTGCAAAAGGTTCATTCTTCAATCCATTTCTTTCACAAGATATTTTGTGTCAAAGTTGGCCCTTTTGCAACTTTTTGAAAACACAGTCACAAAACTGTGTAAAGTCCATTTGCTTTTGGTTTTGAAAAAATACCAAATGATGTCCTGAAGTTCTGAAAATTGACATGGATGCACATTGAGATGGGGATAATCAAAAGCACCAATTGATATATCTTGAAAATCTTCCAATTGCTTAATATTATCCTTCAAAGTTGGTCACTTTAACAAATTTTACTATGTGTAGACAACAAACCTTTGCAAAACCCTTCAACTTGGCCTTTTGAAATCTTATCAAAACTGATAATAAGGAGCTGAAATTTGGTAGAGACACTCACATATGGTAGATGAACACGTTTGCAAATTGATTTTGTGTGAAATTGCACTGGCTTCATTTTGTGATTTTTCAAAGTGAGTCATTTGAGCAGTTTTTCCAACTAAACTTTTGAGTGCTAAATTATTTTTTTTCATTTTGTGAGCCTTAAATCTTGCCAAATTTTGCATGAAATTTTAGGTTCCAATAGTGGCTCCATCTGGGGATGTATGCCCCTTGTGGGCATAGCAAGAATTCAAGTCTTTGGGAGAGCAAACCAAGTGTTTTATCCATTGAATAGCAGACTCAAAACTCTTTTCTGTGATGAACTAATATGGTTTTGGAAAAACCACACCACATCTAATGGCACAAGGCCACCAAAAAAGAAATGCCCCTATTTTCCTCTGTCATACGCCTTGTTTTTTTTTGAGTTCATTAGATTCCTCTTGAAAACATTCATGCAATTTTCCCTACTACATGTACTACCATTGGAAACTTTCATAAAATCATTGTGGAGTGTTGTCATAATAGTGGTTTACAATTCCTGAGAGGAACGAATTTTAGCTGAAATCACATATTTTTAGAAAATATAATGATTTAAACCTTTAAAAGTTCCATTTTAAGGATTCCAATTGAAGAGGATTTGATCAAATCACCTTAGATCAAACCCCCTAGGATAGAACCTTGCTAGTTTTAAACCATACCTATAAATGCGTCTCCTTTACACCTATCAAAATGCTGATAAAAAATCACTTTTGATTTAGCTTTTGGGGGATCAAATGAATTCATTTAAAATTTATTTTAAATGATTATGGTATTCCTCAGAACAAGCTATCCAATGAATATAATTTTAATATGTTTTGGTTTTGTTATATATTTGTTTTTTAAGTTTTATTAAACATAGGTTTTTCATCGAAAATAAATTTCTTTGTTCTTTACATGTGGAAAAATAGAAGATTATTAAAAAAAAAAATTAAAAATATGAGTGCACCAGATATTGAAGTCCTTGATCCAACAAAAAAAATTAAATTAAATTTTGACATATACAAAAAAAGTTACGCTTAACGGTCGCTGTGTCTGAATAATTTGTTTGGCTTTGAAACTTGATTAAGGAAAACATATTCAATAAAAAACTATCTAACCAAGTGGAAGCACTAGATACCAGAGTTACAAATCCAAATTTGAAAGAATTATAATTTTATCCTTCATGGAAAAAAAGTTATCGTTATACGGTGTGCCACTTTTTAAAAATGTTGTTTTCAAAAAATCAATTTTCGTGGGAGATGGAAAAAGTGCAATTTGATTCCAAAATTTTGAAAAAAATATTTTTAGAATCTACAGACAAAATTTGATGAGACTCTAGTTTGCACCATCTTCAAATTCCTCACAGTTTAGTCACTATAGGTGCCTGAATGTGAAGATTTAGTTAAAAATAATAATTTCAGTGTCCAGTTTGGCCAAAAATTGTAAACCACTATTATGGGATCACCCTGTGTTCAACTTGACCCAAGTTCCTTTCACCATTCTGCAATTCATAATTCCCATTATCATGTGATAAATCTTTTTCATCTCCAACATACAATGTGTGTTCACATTCAACGCAACATTTCTCATTATTTTTCTCACTATCATGTATTGTTAAATGATCTCCCAGTTGCACTGAACATGCAAAATTTGAATGCTTCTCTTATAAGTCTAGAAATTTTGTCTCATCATCTTTCGGGATAATCATATCTGAAACATTTTTTATTTCTTCTATATTACTAATTGGAAATGACATCAAATTCTAATCAATACATTCATCATTATGTATATTTGAACCAACTAATGTAGAATATGAATTATCCATGATATGTGAATCAATGTCTTTCTTAAAGATCTCTAATTTTGATTTATATATCCCTTCTTGAATAGCAAGACATAGAATCTTAATTATCTTCAATATTTCCCTCATCATTGTTACACAAATTTCTTTCACTATCAAAGCAAATGTATGATGGACATGAAACTTCCAAATCATTCCCATGTGTATACCTTTGATATTCAGTTGTCAATAAATCTAAAATTTGTTCACTGTTGAGTGAACATACCTCTTCAACCACCTCATCATTGATGTATTCTTCACTTTTTTCATCGTCACAATGGTACTCAGGGTTGTCCAGGAGTGATAAATTAGATGCATTAGTTTCATCAGTATAGTTACTTGCTTCACAAATTGATACAACATCTTGATTGGGTGTGTGCAAGAAGTTGAGTCCACCTTTTGGCCAAAAAGTGGAAGTGTTTTTCTTGATTTTCAGAATTTGACACATTTTACCTTAAAATTTGAAGCACTTAGAAATGAAATCTTTAAAAAAGTCACTAATCATAAAATGTAGTGCTCGAAGTCTAGTTTCCAAATATGTAATTTATTTCAATACCCAGATTGTACAAATTGAGTTTTAATAGGCATTTCTAAAAACCACTATTTAAAAGTCATTTTTTTAACCATACCATGCACGTGTACGACATCCATATTTTTACTTAAATTATCATATTTTTCTAAATCCTTTTGGGAAAAGTTTTATGACTCACTGAAGCTTGTTCTTGATACTTTTTTGTAATTTTTTATTAAATATTTTTTTTTGTTAATTTTTATTAGGTAGATTTGTCTTTTTGAAAAATCGTCGTGTACGACATGCATAAGATGACCTAAACTTATCATTTTTATTTTTTTAAATTGAAAAGAATTGTCTGAAGTTTGTCCTCGTGCAATCCGTTTGTCAAAATGTTATGTTGATCAAAAGTTACTAAAATAGTAAAAAACCCTCATATTTAAAGTTTATGGACCAATTTTATTAGAAATTAATTGAAAAATAGAAAAAATAATCTAATTGCAAAAAAAATTACATATTTAGAATCGGAATTGTTTCATCTAAAATGGGTTTTAATTTCGTCAAAAAATTCTGCAAAAAATGTCGTCAGCCATATGTCCAAAGTTGGTATTTTTCTTTGACATTGTGGACCTTCAACTTGCAGGTCAAACCAGGTTGAAGGCCTAGGTTCAGACTTCCAAATCTTTTCCCAAACCAAAAACCTAGGCAAAAACCCGACCACAATGCAAAAATCAATTCAAATTTTAAAAAATGGGATCCCGATTATAAAATGAGATCCCGTATTATAATCGGGATCCCATTCCTCACTCGGCAATATTCAGACCGTTGCAAAGGAAACGAGATCCCGAATATAATTCTAGATCCCATTTCCTTTGCAACGGCTCTAACATCGAATGCCGATGAATGGGATCCTGATTATAGAGCGGGATCCCGCTTATTAATAAACGGGATCCCGTTTTATAATCGAGATCTCGTTTTATAGTGAGCGGGATCCCGTTTATATAATGGGATCCCGTTTAGTTTATTTAAATACCCTGTGGCAAATTCTTGTGAAGCCTACAACTTCATATGTAAGGCCGAGAATAGTAAAAATGAATTATTTTTCAAAAGTTATTGTATTTACAGGTGGTGAACTTGATTTTTAGTTGATTTTATCAAATAGAGCATCATCTACACTATTTTTGAAGTGAAATTGTGTTATTTTTGTGCTTGTTTGGAGGAACAAAAGGTTTTAATTTGCAATATGGATTGAATTTTTCAAAGGATGCATGAAGAAAACAATTTTTAAAGTGGAATTGTGGTAGTTTTCTACTTGTTTTAAGGACAAGAGGAAGAATTTTGTCCTAATAGGTATTCAACTTCCAATTTTGATTGAATATTTTGAAGTATTTCACTATTAACATTCATTTGTGCTTGAGAATTTTATAATTATGGGAGATAAAGCTTGTAATAAGAGAAGGAAGACATTGACTCCTCAAGAAGTTGAAGCAAATAGAGAAAAAGAGAGACAAAGACAAAGAGAAGGAAGAATGAGAATGAAATCAATGAATGATGGTGGAGCAACCAATTCAACAACTATTGAAGATGAAAACATTGAGGATACCATGATTGTAGATGAAGCTAATTTGCAAGGAGTCAATTTGGAGAAGAATATGATTATACAAACAAGTCCTACTATGTCTTCAAATCCCTCTTTGAATGCTATGGAGAATGTTTCAATATGCACAAATCCAGTACGTCTTCAAATCCACATGTTAGTGAAATGGTAAATTTGTATGTAGAAGTTTTACAAGATGTTGGACTTAATGATGTTGACATTGACTATATTGAGAGATGAAACTTTTATAGAATTTGTTGAAAACAAAAAGAAAAATCTTTTGTTGCAAATGATCATTTTCTTGAAAATGAGAAAAACATATTTTTGATGAAAATGAAAATGAAAATGAAAACCGTTTGTTGATGAAAATGAAGATGAAAATGAAAAGAAAATTATTTTGTTGATGAAACGAAGATGAAAATGAAAATGAAAACCGTTTGTTGATGAAAACAAGATGAAAATGAAAATGAAAACCATTTTGTTGATGAAAATAAAACCGTTTGTTGATGAAAGCGAAGATGAAAATGTAAATGAAAATGAAGATGAAGATGAAAATCTAGAATGTGATGTTGAATTTAATGAAAATACTTTTTAAATTGGAAGTGGTGTTTTCGATAATCTTCTGGTCAAATTTCTTGGAGGCAAATAAGAACACATGCGAATAGAATATACACCAAATTCTTTTATCGTAAAAAAATTGCATTTCAATGTCAACTAGAATGATGCAATTGATGAGAATGCAAAAAATGAGGAAAGTAATGAAAATGTTAGGCTTTTATGTTAAACCAAAAAGAAAAGATCAATCATTAAAACATGTTATGTCTATTGTTGCTAGTGCTATTCAATCTATTGGGAAAAATAGTTGATTGAGATCTACTATTGTTTCAACTGACCAACCTAGATCATGATGGCAACTTTGATGATACCAAATTTTAAGAACTTCTTTAATCCCCTTAAGAAATCGAATTACGATTTAGGGTGATAGGATGGCTTAAGGGGATTTACGTCTAGTGAGGTCCTAGGAGAAAATGGCATGGCTCAAGTGAATAAAATTTGGTGAAGTTTCCCAAGGCAACCAAATTTCATTAAGAGACTTTAAATAAAAAATGATGGCTTTAGGGTTTAGGGTTTAGACTTTAGAGTTCAAGGTTTAGGGTAATAGGATAACTTAAGGGGATGTACATGTAGTAAGATCATAGGACAAAATTACATGGCATAAGGGAATAAAATATGGTGGATTTTCCTAAGACAACCAAATTTCACTTTAAAGTGCTGGGTAGGACACAATGAATGGTTTAGTGTTTAGGGTTTAGATTTTAGAGTTCAGGGTTTAGGGTTTACAAAACTCAGGGTAAAGTATTGGTGCCCCTTGGAATATTTAATGAACTTGCAAGTTAGTGAAGAACATTTTCTTGTGGAATAGTTGATTGAGATCTACTCTTGTTTCAACGACCAACCTAGATCATGAAATCTCATTCATATTATAATCTTGCACGATCTTATTATTGTTAAATTTGGTTGCCTTGGGAAACTTCACCAAATTTTAAGAACTTCTTTGATCCCCTTAAGAAATTTGTCATATTGGGACCCCTTAAGAAATCAATTTATGATTAAAGGTGATAGGATGGCTTAAGGGGATCTAGATGTCTAGTGAGGTCCAAATTTAGTCATATTATAGCCTCATTGGTTCCATCTAGCTCTGGATCAAAAGTGTTTACCCCTCTAATAAAAAAAAGTATCATGTTAAAAATGAATCAATCTATACATATCACAAAAATAACAATAATCTTAAATGTAACCCATACTCTAACCATAATAGAATGCTAAATGATCCCCACCCCTAACCATATCCTAATTGAATTGTAAACCTAATTGAAACTTAATTAAATTATAACCTTTACCTAATCTTAAATGTATTCCTATATTATATTATATTATATTATATTATATTATATTATATTTAAATTAATTTATATTTTTATTATAATTATATTAATATTTATTATATATTCCTAATTGTAACCTAACTATTTACTACATTGAACCTAATTGAATCTTAAGCATAATCCTCATTAAAACCCCAAGTAAATTGTAGCATTACCTATCCTTAATTGTAATCTTATATTATATTTTATGATATTAAATATTTATATTATTTAATATATTATATTAAATAATATAAATATTTAATTATATTTCTTTTATATGAATCATCCTCCTATCTCTAAATTGTAATAATAGCATGTAGTTCCTCCAACCTATCATCATGTACCTCCTCCCTTTCCCATGTAATAGGTACATACCTTGTAGGTGTTAAATGGTTCCATCTTGGTCTCCTTATTGATGCATTTATATCCTTCCACATAAATATATATAGTATCAAAATATAGGTAATTTTATGGTTATTGAATCTCTCTTAATTGCTAAAGAATCCATTATGATTGAGGACATGGGTGGATTATTATCTAGGATCACATCTTAAAAATCCTATAGAGGTCATGTGGTATGTTTTTCTTAATACATATATTCCCATACAAACCTCTTTCCATGTATTATCAACTCTCCTATATAATAGACACCTTCCTAGATTTAAATTTCATATGATATATATGTACCCAAGTGTTTCCAATTGGAATTGCTATAATTATACTTTTATGGCATTCTAGATATTCAAAATAGTTTTCATAAATCTACCAAATAGACCCATTCTTGACATTGAACCTACATAATTTTAGGTATGTCCAATGAAAGAAACTTTACCCATAGCACTCTCACTCACGCTCTTAGTTTTCTTCCAATGATTTAGAACCCTAATGATCATGTCTAATTGTCATAGAGAGTGATCATCCACTCTTCATAAACTTGTAGAAACCAAAAGTTTTTATATATTATGTGTTCAAATAAGTGAAAACATTACAAAAATCTCTACTAAATGGTGACAATAGAGGGTTTTTTAAGGCAACCAAATTTCATTTTAAGGTCCTAAGACAAAATTCAAATGCTTTAGTGTTGAGGGTTTAGATTTTACAGTTTAGGGTCTAGGGTTTAGCAAACTTAGGGTGAAGTTTGGGTGGCACTTGGCATAATTTAGACTTGCAAGTTAGTGTCAATTGGAATCGATTGTATGCGCTTAGATTTACGAATTTGCTAACTAAATTTGCAAAAAACATCAAGATAAACTTTATGAATTTTAACTATTCTTTAACATATTGTTTTCTAATCTAATTATAATTTAACATTGAAACTAAAGTTTAATATATATCATTTTTTCCATACAAAGCAAATAAAATTTAAAACATTTAAGCAATGCAAATGAATTTTTTTGAGCTTGAAATTACCTAGTTTTCAAAATCAAAATGATTTGTTCATTTCAATTTAGGGTTTTAACAAATTTTTTTGTTCCAATTCAATTTAGGGTTTCAATTTTAAACAATTAGGGTTTTTAATGCAATTTTTTTGTTTCAATTCAAACTAGGGTTTTCAAATTCAATTTTTTCGTTTGATTTGAATTCAGGGTTTCAAAAAGCTTGATTTGGATTTGTAAATGCAATATTTTTATTTCATTTCAATTTCTAGGGTTTTGAAATGCAATTTTTTTTGGTTTAATCAAACAATTTAGGTTTCAAAAGTTAAATTTTGTTTGTAAAACACAATTCAAGGTTCATTTTTTCATTTTTATTAAAAAACCTTGAGGTTTCATTACATTTTTTTGTCAATTTTTACAATTATTCATTTCTACTATAACAGTTAAAAAAATGCTTAAAACGTGAAATAATTTTTTAAAAAATGCTAAATTCATCTATTTTCTTCAAAAATTCAATTCAAAATAGAAAAATGCAAAAAAAATGGCATGTAGGCAGGTACATGTAGCTGATTGTGGGGGTTGTTGTCGCCAGTACTCGAGGTCCCATCCGCTGTGCAGTGAAATTTGTTTTTTTTTTAAATAAATAATAATATAAAATGGGATCCCAATTTCTACCAAACGGGATCCCGATTTATAAAAATCGGGATCCTATTTGGTAGTAATCAGGATCCCGTTTCGTGATAATCAGGATCCCGTGCCTTTTTCATTGGTTTGGGATCCTATGGAAAACGGGATCCCAATTTTTAAAAAGCGAGATCCCGTTTTGTGTCAGGCTCAGGATCCTCAAATGGCCTTACCATGCTACACAAATTCTCTTGTGCTCTGCTTAGATCAATAGTTTCTTTATAAGGCAATGCATTAGGTAAATCGGCCCATGCTTCACAATGAAATAGTAGTTTTGCAAGTGGATGAATAACTCCCTCAATGTCAATTGAAGTGGGAGGATGACTGAAATCCCTGAAAGCATCTAGACCATTTTCCTTCTCTTCTATTTTTTCTGCAATCTACTCAGCCATAGCAATAGAACCATTTTCAAGGAAAGGGGACAGCAAACCCATCCTGTTTAACTTGGAGAAACTCTCCCATATGTTGTCCATTGTCTTGCTCAAAGTAGTCATGGCTGCGCTAGTTCACTAAAAGGAAGAGTGCCAATAGATAAACTTGTTTGTCGTCTGGGTAGCAGCATCCCGATCTTCAATTCCTACCCTGGCGAGGTTTTTATCAAAGACCAAGTATAGCTCAGTGAGCAGATTTTTTGCTTCCGGAACCTTTTCCAAGATAAACCGTGGGAACTAATCAATCATACTATGAGCCTCCTAGCTTAGCTTTGATGCCTTGGTGATGAATCAGAGGGTGGGATGCAATGCTAGGCAAAAAAATTTAATCTTTTCCTAGTAAGAAATGTACAACTGCCTAACCAATAGAATAATGTCTGACTATGTAGGAGAAGGCAGGAGATTTTTTAAGAGAAGTGATTTCAATGTCTTTTGAGTTAATGGCTTCAACCAACTTTTCTCTTTTCCTTTTCTCGAATGCCAGTTGCTTTGTAGAGTTGCTCATTTCTTTATTCCAATTCTCCTCGGCTCAGGAGTAATTTGCTAAATGCATGTCTAGAGAGGAATTTGTCTCTTGGAGCTCTTGTTCTAAATGAGCTTTTAGGCCCTCAAATTCAGCCTCTTTTTCTTGTAACTTCTACTCATATTGATCTTTCCAGTGCTCCAAAGCCTCATTCTTCTATGCTATTCCTTGACTATACTCAAGGCGAAGCCGTTCCAACTCTTCATTCTTTAGCTACAAATTCTACTCCGCCTCCTAATTCTTAGCATGTAGTTCTTTTACCATGGCAAGGTCGATAGTCTAAATCTTCCAAAACTCACCCTGAAGTCTATTCTTCTCATTCTCTACTGTCAACGCTCTTTTTGTCATACGTGCAACATTTTCCTCTAGGGATTGCTCTTTTTTCTCCAAAAAACTAACTCTTTCCCTTACTACTTTAAGTTCCTCATCCTTTTTCTTTAGCTGGCAACCAGTTTTAAGGAATTCAGAGGTGGCCACCTATTGTGTTTCCTCCATAACCTCAACCTTATCCTACGGTTAGGCCACCTTCATGTCAAGTCCTACCGCGTATATTTCATAATCTTTTGGGTGCATCTCCCCCTAAGGCTTAGTTACTCTCAGATACATAGTTGCAAACTTCAACTCTTATCGAGTCTCATCATAAAGAGCCTGTATTTTGGCTTAGAAGAAGCACTGTCATCCTTTTCCTTGCACTTTTGCATTCTACTTGCATGTGCTTCCTTTCCACAATCAATCTGCACCATAAATTCGACTGGCAAAAAAACTAGTCCACCTATGAAAGGAGCACTAGAAGGTAGGGCATATGGATAGGTAATCCTGATAGGCCCAGGCATTTGCTTTTTATGGAGAGTGATAGTTTGCTGGGAGAAGTGGGGTACATTCCAAAGCTTGGTTTGAGGACCAGCATAAGGGCTAGCCACTTGCCACGACTCAATTGGAAAATCGGTGGAAGGACTCATAGGCTAGAATGGTGAAGGAGTTGTTATTGCGGAGTTATCCTATTGTGATGGAAGAGGATTTGCAACAATAGCGGAAGAAGGGGTGCCCACAGAGGGAATGCTTTCACAAAGCAAGGCAAGAAGAGTCTAAGTGGTAGTAGCAGATGTAAGGGTTTGCAGAGGATTAAATCCGGGTGGATTGGTCTATGAGAATTGGGTGAAACCTCCTACATGTGTTGGATTAAAAGTGGGAAACAAAGGGCTAGTACTCATGGCAGGGATTGTCACTGAGATAGGGATAGATACCAAGGACTGAGAAGCAAGGGAAGAAGGAGAAAATTTTACCTGTTGATTGGTCGATGGTGGCTCCAGAATCGTTAGTGACTCTTCCTCAGCCTCAGGCTTCTAGCTAGCTACAAGCACCTGTCTTCCAGCGGGTTCTTGTGAACTCTCTCTAATAATAGTCTCTATACGCTGTAAATTTTAAGGCAGAGCTTCTTGAGCTTCGACAGTTATTGTCATTTTTTGTTGTGGTACCCTGGTTGCCTTAGTGGCCCAAGTGAGTGTATGTGAAGCCCTTGATATGTTAAACCACACATTCATGGCTACATAGACGGGTTTTCTCCTTTGGTTCGGAGGACATAGAAGTTGTCGCTTCCTCTTCCTGCTCTTTGAACTCATCCTCTGGGTCATCGCTCTTATTGATGCTAGAGTCTAGGCTATGGCAGTCATCATCCCACCATTTTTCAAATTCCTTGTCCTCCTTCAAGCTCTCATAAGGGGCATCCAATTGCCCTATTTCTTGGTGATACTTCCAAAAAGCTTCTATCTTTTATCAGTTCATTCCTCATCCTTCCACAAATTGTTGTACACGGCGCATTCCATCTAGACATTATCCTTGGCTACCACCATAGAAAAGTAGAACTTATGTCATGGCCCTCTGTTATCTTGTGTGGGAATACACGCCAGTTCAATAAAATTTTCATCTTTGTTTTCCTGCAGATTATGACGCTTTTCCCAGCAAGGTCGAAGAACATGAGTAACTTTCATGTGTGGCTTTGGCAGATCATTGAAAGGGTTGTAATCCCATTTTTCACTTACCAAAACCAACCCTAAATGAGCTAGTTTATCCTGCAATAACTGATCTGATTGCTTCTTTAACAGATTCATCATTTTTAAATTCTTCGGACAAGTGAAGAATCATTTTCTCTTGACACTTGAGCTACCACAGAAAGTAAAATCAATGATACACACCTACATATACATTTCAAGCACAAGCACCCTATCTATGATGTAGGCTGGGAGAAGGAAGGGTTGACCAGTGAAGCCTCGCATCCAGAGAATTGTGAAATATGTTCCTAAGAGCCAGTCACAAGTGAGAGTGAAACTCTGCATATATCTAGTATGATCCTTGTCAAGCTGGATTATGTCACATCCTCCTCATAAATCTTGCAAGACCAAATTTATAAAATAATTAGAAAATGCATAATAATCATATGACATCGAAAGAAAGGGTTTCTATGTGGATATTGGCTTCCTCTTCCCCTTTTCATCAAAAATTGATAATTCAAAATACCTACCAAAGAAGTCAGGGTTTTGCTGTAGGAACATGTGAACCAGGAAGGAGAGAAATCTAAAATTTCCCTCCGCTAGGTAATTTTTTATTCGCCGTATCATTTCCTCCACCATGAACTCAACGAAATCATACCAGAAGGTATCGTGTTGTTTGTAGAATTGGAAGGTTGGTCCCAGTTGAAAGGTTTCCACCATCTCATCAGAGTCTTGACCACACACAAAAGCTAGCATTGACATGGCATATTGCATATCCTCATGAAATGAACCATGCGGCAACGGGATACTTGGCAGTTTAGCACCTGGGACTCTTTTCTTACCAATCTCTTTCATTAGGAAATCTGAGTTCTTTTTCATCACCTTCCACATTTTTTCTCCTTTACCAGGGAAAAAGGACTCAATTTTCTCTCTTCTTTTACTTGGGTCCAGGATACATAACATATTCCAAATGGCTTGTGGGCTAATACGAACTCTTAAGTTTCAGCCCTCAATGCAATGGGTGCTAAGGTTATAATGCTAAATGCCAACGTCAACTATTTTCAGGCAGTAATGTACCAACGGGACCATGTATTGTGGAAGACCATTCTACCAAACCTTTCTTGCTGTCAATGTGTCCACCTTAGGTGTTGTCAACCTTGCATAGACTACTTCTCTTAAGGATTTAGGGTTTTTTACGAGTCATGGGTCATAAATATTATCCCATTTCTCCTCAACCCTTTTCTTGTTTCTATAATCTTTGGGCCTACTCAACTCTATCATATACACCCTCTTCAGCTTGCTTGGTATACTAGGCATAGCATATGCTTAAATCCTCATAGATATACACATCTTCTGACAACCATATTGTTGTAAACAACTCCTGGCCAATCTCCTCCTACATTTGTTGTGATGAAATCTCCAACATTTTTCTTTAGATGAAAACTTCTGCAGGTTCTAAACTCTTTGTAAATTTTATCTAGCTCTGGATATGCTAAAAAAATATCTACACCTTAAGCCTTGGCATATTTGAAAATACTTTGAACATTAAAACTTTTTCGTGCAATATTTGGCTATCTTTTCTCAAGGCGGTAGAGGAAAGTGTGCTTTTTGCATTTAATTCAGCATGTACTATTAATTCCTTGATTTGTGCAAAATGAATTACTTTCCATTTTGAGTTGGCAAGAATTCATTATTGTGTTTGGCAATTGTGTGATATGTTGTGATTCCCTTGAAACTTGAGGCGGCAATTTTCCCTTTAACCTTGTGTTAGTATGTGTTGGCAATTAATATCCTGAACGGAATGATTAAGCCAAAGCAAACGATCACGGCCTAAAAAGATATGGATCCTGCCTTGGGCTCTGGGAAATGCCTATGAGATGACACAATAGCTTATGGTCATGTAGCTTACTGTTGATGAGCACCACCATTTTAAAGCTAATTAACTAGCTCTTATTAACCTAGCACACATTGAACCGTACCTCTACAAATGCAACTGGTTAGGAAATGTGAGCAAACACAAGCATGCCTTTCAAGTTGGCACTCGGTTATCATCATGTTTTCTCAAAATGGATTAGCATGCGTCTTATCATTTTTTCTATAAATAGGCCACTAAGTAGTAAGGAAATCACACTTAGCATTTGAGTAGTTTTAACAATAAGTCATTGGTGCAGTCCTAAGCTTTAGTAAGCAAGTTTTCTCATAGGCTAGGTGGTAGGAAAGTTTCAATGTTAGTTAGAAGGTAGAAGCATTGTGTCAGTATCATGGATACTCCTATTAGGTTAACCTCTTATAAGTTATAGACAACTTTTCTTGGGGAAATTTCCACTAGGCGATTGAAGAGAATAACCAAGAATAAACACTCCTTGGTTTTGGTACCCATAAAATGGGTTTTGGGTAGGGATTGTATAGAGTACAAGGAAAAATAACGTGTGAACATTGATATCTGCTCGCACTTTTTAGTGCCAACGTTAGACATTGGTATCCCCAGGCCTTTAACTCTGAAGCTGGTCAAGGAAATTTTTCCAAAAAAGTACCTGAATGGCCTAGGTGAGATTGTTGCTCACACTGCATATCTAGGGTAGGCCTACCAATATCCAGTGACCTCCGTCGCTAGATTGAGGAAGAAGCGATTATTGTATGGTTGTCGTTTCTCAGTGGATTCTGCCTTCAGACACTCGACGAGCATCGGTAGAGGGTTACCCAAGCCTTGCACTTTTTGTTTTGTAGCTACAACATAATACCATTCTATGACATTGATTGGTTTACCAACTTCAAGAACCTAGTGTTCCCTCCACCAATGGCAGTTATGCCAAATGACTATTTTTGTTGCTGAAGAACCTGTCGACGAAGACGTAGTTGAAACTGTCGTAGATGAAGCGGTAGACGCTATCATAGATGTGTCAATTGCTGCCTCTCATGCTCTAGGATAAAATGCCTCCCTGCTCCTGGTTAAAATGCCCCCCAGTTTCTTTATTTTCTCTTGTTGAATACACCACCTGCTTTACAGTTTTTTATATAAGCCTGAAAAAGGCTATAGATATAGTGAAAATGATAGAATAGCTCGTATAATCATATATTTTTTTGGATTATGGCTCTCTTAGCCATTTTATAATGTAAAAACAAAAGAATATATATAAATCAACATATATCTTTATTAAAATCCACGGCTATTTCTTCCATTCTGCATATCTATTATATGGGCTCTTTTATTAGCATATGTGTTCATTTTCTTTGCACCTTGGTGTGTTTTATATGTAAACCAATTTTTTTGCTCTACTCTCTGCAATTATGGGTTGTTTCTATTGAAACACAAACCAACTTCAAAAAAGACCGGCCAAAAAAAAGGGAAATAAAAGGGTATGTGCAGGATCATGATGGGCCAAAAAGTGGCAATATGATGGGTATGTGGCTAACGACTTTTTTTTACCCAAAATTGATTAAATGAAAATGGTTTTAAAGAAGATTCTCAACTTTCCACTGATATAAATTATGCTTTACTTTGAATTTAATAAGTAATTATTATTCATTTTCTATTCAAATTATGACTAAAGTCCTCATTGATAGGCTGATTGAAAAATATTTATACCTTTCAAACAGTATCACATTTTTTAATCCAAAACATGCGTCATTTTATGCTTTGCATACTATAGGATTAGAAAAATAAAAATTGAATTTCATGAAGTTTTGACCAAGTTAAGGTGGTCGCATGAAGTTTTATATTTTTTAAAAGTTGTAATAAAAATTCATAATTAATTATTTACTTAGAAAAAATTACAAAAAATATGCATCACATCAAGACATGAGTCCTCTACTTATATCTAAAATCTTACAAAAAATATTATCATTTTACTATGGTTAGGTGGTTAGATAAACACCTACTTATTTTTTCCCTAAAATTTAAGTACCACTGCATTGAAATTTTAAATTTTCACCAAATAGAGATTTTTTTTCCTTTAAAACTAGTAGTTTAGAAACTACATTCAATTTGCTACAGATTCTATTCTTACATATTTTTGAAATAATATAGATAACTTATTCATATTTTTACGTCAAGTTGTCTAACTCTGATTTTTCTGAATTTTTTGCCACTTAAGGGCCTATTTTTTCCATGATGATCCTACACATACCAAAAATAAAATCATTATTCACATATGTACAAAAAAAAAAATTAGCACTTAATGGAATAGCTTAAGATGAATCCCATTGACTGGAATTCCTAAGGGTTCCTATTCCATACTTTCTAACTTGAAGGCGTTATGCTCCTTGCATCGAATGATTTTAAAGGGGCCCTCCCATAGGCTATTAAATTTACCATGCTGACTTGGCTTAGCAACCCTTTTATCATATTTCAGTACTAAGTCTCTGCACTTTAGGCTTTGGTCAGAAGCTCTCTTGTCAAACCATCACTTGACCACTTGTTGGTAGTTTTTCATGGCTATTAGGGAATTCTCCCTTTTTTCTTATACTTCTAACAATTCAGCAAGCTGAACCTCCATGGTGCCATTTTCTTCTATCTCAAGAGATTTCAATAGTTGGAGCACTAGAATCTCCATAGATATAGGAAATAGTGCCTCTTTCCCGTATACCAACTCATAAGGCGAAGTCTTAAGGACTTGCTTAGGAGTTATGTAGTTTGCCCAAAGCACCGCTCGAAGGTTTTTATGCCATTCTCTCTAATGTTTTGAACCAATTCTTTTAAGGAGTCAGACTAGGTTCTTGTTCGTTGACTCTGCTAGGTCGTTTCCCTGCAGGTAATAATTTGATGATGTCTTACTTAGAATATGTCATTTGTTAATGCAAAGTGGTATACCTTTACACCTAGAAAACCTATGGAATTATTGGAAATGATAGTCTTCAGAGGACCGAATCTTGTCACTAGTTCTTCAAGGAAATCCACTATCTCTACCTCTGTTGCGTTTTTAATCGGAATGGCCTCTATCCATCTTTTGAGGTAATCTGTGGCAATCAAAATCCACTTGTGCCCAGCACTAGAAGGGGGATTAATCATCCTGATGAAGTCCAGGCCCCATTGTGCAAATGGTTTGTCCACCACTATAGGTTTGAGAGGCATTGTGGAATTCTTCTTTTTGTCAATAAAAAACTAGCATTTTTTGTAAGATTTTACCAAAGAGTGGGAGTCATTGAAAAGTGTGGGCCAATAATAACCTACGCACATGATTTTGATGGTGGTGGTCTTAGTGGAGAAGTGTCGCCCACAATGTTGTTGTGGAGCGTGTCAAGGATTCTCTTTGCTTGCTCTGTAGTAATGCATCGTAGGAGGAGACCATTGAAATTCCTTTTGAAAAGGACCCTTTCCACTAGTGCATATCCACAATTTTGTAGCCAATAGTATCTCCTCTTTTGGGAGGAGAGACTTGGTGGATACTTTCCTATTTGCATAAACCTCATTCTATCTGTTAGCCAGCAACCCTCTGATTTTGGCTCATTTATCAGAACAAGAGTTGTTGATGAACTCGAGCACCCAGGATCACCTACAAAACCAAGATAAACCTTCCACACGAGAGAAGCAAGAGATAGAATGCAGGAATATAGTGCAATAACAAAATGATGTTATATCACACACTAAATGATACAATATGCCTCAACTCTCCCTTGAATTGATTGAGTTAATATGAACTCATCTAGATTAGATAGGAGCTAGATCTGAACTAGATAAGAGGGAGAGGTGAGTGCTGATTATATAGCACAATATGGAAAATAATTCCAAGAGGGGTAATAACTCCCAAATAACCAAATTAGGTGGGAGTTATGCCTACTTGGAAAATGCCAAATAGGTGGCATAACCTACTCAAAAAGAGACAGATGAGTGGTTTTGTGAGGTGGCATATAAGGCCAAAAGAGAGTGTGAAACTCAACCACCCAAGTGTGAGTGGGAGCAACACATGTAATCGATGGATTATGCCACGTGTCCTCACATGAACCACATCTCCTATAACCTAAGGTATGCTTAATAATGTGTAGGAAAAATAATATTAAAAAACCTACACTAACATAATAACTCGCACATGATTTTGATGGTGGTGGTCTTAGTGGAAGTATGCCCACAATGTTGTTGTGGAACGTGTCAAGGATTCTCTTTGCTTGCTCGTAGTAATGCATCGCAGGAGGAGACCATTGAAATTCCTTTTGAAAAGGACCCCTTCCACTAATGCATATCCACAATTTTGTAGCCATAGTATCTCCTCTTTTGGGAGGAGAGTGGATACTTTCCTATTTGCATAAACCTCATTCTATCACGTTAGCCAGCAACCCTCGATTTTGGCTCATTTATCGAACAAGCTTGATTGCTCTCCTTCGATTGGTTATCTCCTTGTTTTTGTACCATGTATTTGTACAGTCCTCTTCCTTTGATAGTTTTAGTGGGTTTGACCTCAAAGTCATATTCAAGGATCTTGGTGATCCAATTAGATTTTTTTTCTATGATTTCTCCCTCCATGATATATTTGCGCACACTAGAATGTGCGACATAAACAAACACTTTGTTGCAAGAAATTAGATGGCTAAACTTTTTAAGTCCGCTCACTATTGTAAACATTTGTCTTTCGACAAAATTATAATTCATCTCATATTCCTTCAGGGTCCGGGAGTAGAATGCCATTGGATGTTCTCCCTTTCCTTCATCATCCTTTTGGGTTAAGATAGCAGCAATATTGGACTTGCTACTGAATGCATACATTATAAAATCCTTAGATAAATCTAGATTAACTAGTACCGGAGCTATAAAAATAGCATCCTTGACTTTTTCAAAGACTTTATGAGCTTCGGTTGTCCACTTGAATGTTTGATCCTTTTTAAGCATCAAGGTGATCGGCTTAATTATTCCTGCAAAGTCAAAAATAAACTTGCTAACAAAATTTACCTTGCCCAGGAAGGACTAAACGCCTTTCTTATTCACCGAAAGGGGAAGTTCCTTGATAGCTTTCACTCGCTTGGGGTCAATTGAAACTCCTTCCTTGGATACCACGTGTCCTAATAGATTACCTTGCGGTACTCCAAATACACATTATTTTAGATTTAAGGAAACTCTTAACTCCTGGCATTTTTAAAAAACTATTTCTAAGTGGTCAAAATGATCATCTTTAGATTTAGAGAACATAGTAAGATCATCTAAATAGATTAGAATAAACTTATTGATTAGCTCATTGAACCACGATGTCCATGCACTGGAATTGATCCTTCATTATTCAAACAAGCGAACTGGAAGCAAAAGGACCTTAGTATTTTTTTATCTTGTGGGGATATTAAACATATCCCTGCTCCAGTGCCTACTTTACCTCTTGCTCCATCAACGTACAATGTCCATAGCTCATTTTCCTGGCCACCTTTGAACTCTTTGGCAACCTTCGAAAGCACTTGGTCTTCATCATAAATTACATAGGTGCCCAATACTATTGTATGATAATTGCCGAAAGGGTCACTTTCCATGTTTTCACTCAACAAAGCATCCTCTTGGTCATCCTGGTCTCCGCTCACCTTTTCTTCCTCTAGTAATTCAACGCAATACATTTCTTGCTTGGTGATGGAGGTATGCGCGGTTTCAAAATTGATCAGGGCTTCATCTGCTACATGTTCAAAATGAAAAGCCTCTGATTCTATCTTCATTTTTGCATCGTGCTTGGTTCTGAGAATTAGATGTGACCAATCTAGGGATAGGTATCTGCCCACCTTTGAAGTAAATTCTCCTGGGATAGACAAAGGCTGAACATGGGAAGAACATTTATGATAACAATGTCTTGTGGTACTATAATACTAGGGCAAGCAAATAGAGTTAAAGGAAGTGCCTTGATGACACCTATGGTTTCAACCTTGTTCCCATCCAGCTGCATTACCCCTCTTTTCATAGGTTCATAGCCGAGTCCTAAAGCTTTAGCTATTTGTTTAGGCATAACAGTGGTGTTAGTGCCAGAATCAATCATAACATTGTGCAATAACTTCTTCCCTATAATGAGAGTTAAGAAGAAGGGTTGGGGATTCAACTTATCTCTAACTTTGGCAAGGGATTCTTTTGCATTTTTCGTAAGGACTTTAGCCAGCGATAGTTGATTAACAACCTATATAGTTGATTAACAACCTATGCATTGGCTAACTGCTTTGTTGGCGCTACACTAACCTCTTCTTGAAGCACCTTCTGTAATAGAATTTTTTGCTCTAGGATAGCTAGAATGTCCCATAGAGACACATTAGTAGATGATTTCTTCAATTTTTCTACCACATTAAAAGGTGGAAAACTTAGAGCTTTCTGCTCCCTCGCTCTTGTTATGATAATTTCCTTCCACAATTGAGATGGCAACGACATAGTGGAAGTGCCAGGTATTTCATCGGAAGCACCTTTAAGTTGCAGACTAGCTAGATGCAGAATAACTAACTTGCCTATAAATATTCTCTTTGAGCGAGTGTTATATTCAGATTGCACTTGCAGTGTTTTGGATATGGACGTATCATTAGCAAACAACATTTCTTCTTCCTCCATCCATGAGAAGAGCGCATGATTAGGAGCGATGTTGGATTCCTATTCTAGAGACATCCATTGCATTTGCGTGGTAAGAACTACACTTTCCATTTGTGGCGAGGCATATACATAACCTTCATGGTCTAGCATTGCACCTTAGCAGCGTTGCTCTGCCACCTTTTATTGTAAGTTGTCACATAGATAGTTATGAGACATATGTGCATCACTGCAAGGGAAGCACCACAGATTGATGTCATCAATGAGGTTGTTCTGCCCCGTGGTTAATTCCCTACTTGAGCTTGGTGAAACGCTCATTAGCGAATAGGCACCAACACCATTTGGTTGACTGTCAGAGCTATTGGATTAGTGCGGGAAGCACCCTAGTACTAATTTTCCTGATATGAGGACCGTCTGCCTTGATAGTTTTGATAGGTAGGCTTCAGAGGCATTGATTGGTTCTGCTTGACGGTGGTTATGTCATTTTCCATAGTCCACAACATTTCTTTAAGATCTCTCATTTTGTCTTTGGAAGAACTGGATGTAGAGGCTACATTTTGTGGTGCTGCCGCATATGTGTACATTGAATGGGGAGTTGTAGGCACACTAGTTGACATGACTTCTTGTGCGGGAATCAATATTTTAGGAAATATTGGCATGATAGGCTGAGGAGGAAACTTTCCACAATCTATCAAATGAATCTTGGCTTTGACGGAAACACCGTAGGCCTCTAGTAGAGTAGATCCTCCCAAAGACTTGATCATCATAGAAATGTCAAGATTGATGGACTTCAGATAAAATATGAATGCCAACTCAGGAGTCAGGCATATAGTAACAAGAATCCTCTTCCAATTCGTTTCGAATTGGGCATTAAATTTCGTCAGAGCTTCCTGGGGAGCTCATTTTATGACAGATAGTTGATAATACAGTGAAGAGTGATCTCTGTCATTTGAGAACCTCTCATAGAATAGATCGTCGAGCTCATCCTAGGTGTGAATAGTGCTAGGTGACAATGTTCGATACCAATCTAGTGCCTTGCCTTTAAAAGATGTGGTGAGAAGCCTTAGAGCTACATTTTACGCTATGATCCTATGCACCAGACACACGTCCACCACATCTTGTAGATGTTCTGTGGATGTTCTTGAGCCATCTCCGGTAAACTTGGGTATAGCTTTCATAGTTGAAACCAGGATAGCACCCCAGAGAGCGAGTGCTACTGGGGTTGCTTAGGGACTTCCGACATCCCATGCCACGTAATTTTTGTTGGTAGCTAGTAACATGGTTAGAGGAATGGATAGCGGGAGTGGAACGGTTACCAACTAATTTGCGGCCTGCACTATTCCTAGTGGAGGTACTAGTAAACTAGGGTTGCTTGTAGTTTGGGATCTAGATACAGGTCAATGGCTCATGCACCCTTCTAAAGCACAAATTCATTTAAGCTCTATCCCACTGGGCATGCCAGAAAAAAGAACAAATGTTGATGCCAAAATTTGACAAGGTAACAGTGTCTTATGGGAAAGTTAGTTTATGGGTGAACTTTTGCACTAAACAGAGTGACCTTCGGGTTTTTAAAGAAGCCAACTTCTTCTATAATGGGGGTTTGGAAAGGGAAAAGGAAACAGATATAATAAAATAAATTCTAACCTAAGGAGATGCGCCAAGACTTAATGATAGGCACGATAAATCATAGATCTAAGGGCCTATTGGTATTTGTAGTGTTCTAGAAAAGCAGAAATTGAAGATTATAGCATAGACAACCCATTCATTGACATAAAATAACATTGCATACATTCTTACTACTAAGAAGAGTCATTAGACATGATCTAGATCAGCAAAATTGCATTCAATATATATAGAAGTTCTCAAATGAAATGTCTAGACAATAAAAGCATTGTTTACAGTTTAATGAAATAGCATGAAAGAACAGAAAGGCCAAACAATTGGCACAATATGAAAGTATTTTGCAATAAAATAAAATAGTAATAAAGGCCAGGTGTCTTTTCCTAAAACCAGTGTTCCTTTAAAATTCTAGACCCTTTTCCCTCAACAAAGAAAAGTATTTATAGCAAAAAATTCCCACCGCCTCAGAGAGTAGCAACAGAAAAAAGATTTCGTGATCTTGGCAATGATACAAAAATAAGAATATTCCCCAAGTCGTTGCAATAGAAAAGAGTTGAAACCAAGCATCTGGTCATTCGAGGCACAGGTGCATCTTCTGAAAATGATGGCGGTGGTCCCGACAAGGTTAAATAGACAAGTGTCACCATCCTATGCAAATGATTATGACATGCAGTGGCCAATCACAGCATTTGATTCGCCCAGTTGATCGCCTAAACATAGGATCCGTCAACTAGGCATGTGGCAGCATTTCGCTACCTGTATGGACCTTTATCTCTCACCACTGAAGACTTGCACCAAGGCTACACATGTTGAATGGGTAGAGCACTATACAATAGTGGAGGAAAAGATCATCAGTCAGGCACAAAAGAGATGCATGGCAGCATTTCACTGCCCGTGATCGTTATTTCATCTTCACAATGAAAGATTTGTGAAGAGTAGACACGTAGCAAGAGTACACTACAGACAACAATTGTGCGGCCTGCTAAATTCTTTGGGAGTGAGCTTCGTGGCACCCAAGTAGAGCCCGATGAGGAAGCAAGAAGGAATGATTAAAAATAGCCCGTAACTATGACACATGGAAGTATAGCGGGGATTCTCGAGATGCAAAAGGAAGGAAAACCCTCGGGGTGCGCAAAATAGACACATGGAGGGGGAAAGCAGACTTTTGATAAAAGGATAAGTTGATTCCCTACGATGCACAGGCCAATATCTAGAGGAAAATACACCCGAAGGGAGCTCATTGAATATTTATTAACAGGAACCACTTCCCCATGTTCTAGGAATTGAGGAATATCATCCATGGAAGGAATTCCAATGGTCGAATGTGCAACAGACAAAACAATATCCAGAATCTCCAAATATTTAGGTTGTACTATCAGATTAGCACTTGATTGAACATCTTCAACAAGAAGCCTAATATCTAGGAGGGATGCTACAAAGTGAGAATCCAAGTTGGAATAGAACTAGTAGTAACCTCTAAATTCCACATATTTTTCCCCAAGGACTAAGTACAAGTTTGGCACAGTGAAACTGGAAGTCCGAGTGAAGAAACCCTTTTCAAGCCTTTGAGGCATGATACGAGCCAAGAAAACATTCTAGAAGCGAGAGTAGGTCAAGAAAATTGGAGTATCCATGACCTACAAGCAAGCAAGCACTAGCAAGAAACTGAAAATACAAAATAAGAGAAGGAAAAGCAAAAAGTGTGAAAATTTTGAGAGAAATGCTAAATCTATAGAAAACTATGAGGAAGTTATGGTACATAGTTGCCTAGATGGAAGTCTTGGAAATTGCAAGTAAGGTGGCAACCGAATGAGTTTCTCTGGAGTAGAATGTTAAATAAAATTAATTGTTACACACAATTGGTGATAATTTGCTTCAAATTCACCCAGTACGAAGATTGTGAATCAAGCAAGTTAAAGATTTCAAAATTAATGGTGGTCATTTCATGGTGTTTTACTAAGCGAGTATTAATTATGAAGGTGTCCATGTGTGTGAAGTAGAAAGTAAATTAAGTCGGTAAGACAACACACGTCATCACTTGGGAAATTCCAGAGAAATAATAAGTGTGCGTTGAGGCATGTGAAAATGTAGAATAATGTGATCAGGTTTAATTATCATCATGACATTTTTTTGATCCATTAATGTGGTGCAGTGCTGTCAAATCAAAATTGCTAGCCGAATATTTAGTAGTTGCCATAAAATTTGATCAGAAGGGTGGTAACTAATGATTCTAAATTTAGATTTAAATTTGGTGATTAAGTTGTGTGTTGCTAAATTTTAATCTATGCATATCTTTTAACAAATAGCAAGTTACAGTTAGCTAGGATTTGGCATAAAGTGGTAAGGTTTAGCCAGAAATACACACCAATAGGGAATTATTAAATGAGTTTTTGGGAAGTAGTGAAAAGATGAAGGGATTTGCATTGAATGAAAAATAAAAAGGTAACCTTCGCTACCACTGTAATTCCCAACCTAATAGGGGGATTCATTGCTTGCAGGTTGAAATGAGCTATCAATGAAATATCAAAAGATGTCAAAAAAAAATTCAACTATTTAGGCTATCCAAATATCTCTACCAGGGCTATGGACGCCTAGCTGGCAATAGAGCTATGTTTGGAGGAATTATGGAGATAACCCCTCCGGGGCTATGGATGCTTGATTGGCAATAAAGCTCTATCCCTAGTCGGCTTTGGAGGATTACCAAATTATGTAGTTCAATGTCAATGAACTAATTCTTTTTACTAAGTTCCAGAAACTGGAATTAATCAAAGCACGCATGGATATTTCTAGAGGAGTTCTACTATTTTATGCTAGAATCTAGGTAAAGGTAAAGAGTTATTGTTATAAAATATGCATAAATTATAATTTACGACTAGTGATTTAATCTCAATTTTTGGTTTAAATTTGGTTTTATTGGTTGCAAGTTGTTGTGTGGTCTCACAACACGCCCCAAGACTGTAAGACTTGGGGACCCAAAGTGAAAACTAACGCTTATGGTAGGTGCTAGCTAGCTTGAAAGATCACCGAAAATGAAGAGCAAAGAGAAATTTTTAATATAAAATTACTTCATAATTCAAGTGTTTCTGGTACCAAATATCGGGAACTGGGAATGTTGGAAAGGCAAAGAGGTAATGTAAATGTTGAGCAAAGTGTTCCAATCCGATAGTCGAGGTCCAGTAAAGGTGGAAGTTCCAATAAAACTAAAATCTGAGGATGTCATGGGTAGAGTTGAACACCAAGTTCTAGGTACTGGGTAACGATGCTAAGCAAAGTTTTAAAATTTTAAGGTTATCTAGAATAAGTTCGATAGTCTGGTAACCCAGTATATAAAAGATAACTATGCAAGAATTTATGAATTTTCAGAAAATGTGTTATTTATGATGGATTTATATGATGACAATTTAATGATGGTTTTTTTACGAGATTTTTATAAATGTTTTTTTTTTAAAGGGATTTATTGAGTGGAATTTATGATTGCAGGAGATGCAAATTGTGATGCAGAGTTCGGGTATGGACGGTCATGAAAATCTAAGTTGCGAACAGATCCAATGGTGTTACAAGGTTCAATGATACACTTCAGGAGCTCATGTTGTAATAGAGTTTGTTGCAAAGATACACCGGATACTAGGAAACCGAAACTCTAGAGTTTAAGAATGTAACAAAGAAGTGTATTCATTATGGGATTGCTCATTCTTGGAATGTTCAAATAGAGGATGAACCTAAATGTAGGAAAGGAATTTCCAACTGGCCATTTTGAATATATCAAAATTCCCTACATTCTATTTGAGCAGATTTTTTGGGTTCCAAGAAGGAACCCTAATAATGGAAAGGATGAATAACCCGAAGTCCTTCAACGTGTAGATGGATGTTGACCTTCGTTGACTTCATTTGCAATTCTATTACCAGTCACTACATTCCACGTGCCTTGATGTGATTCGTCCCTTGGATTGCCTCTCATGTATTTGTCTTATCCTACCTATGTCTTACTTCTATAAAAGGACAAGGGATACTTCTTTAAAAGTTAAGTTCAAAATTTGTGGATGTTGGAAGAGCCAAAACTTCTTTCAGTTTTTTTCTTTTTTCATGTTCTCTAAATCATTCCAAACTAAAAACTTGTATTCACATAGAAATTAATCAATATCGAAGCCAATTTGATAGCTACCTATCTCATGTATTTTTTGTAGTTGGTTTTGTTAGTTCAACCAAACAAGACTATATGTTGCATCGTTTAAGGGTGCATACAGAACCTACTCGATGTCCAAACTAAAACTCCTCTCTTTAAAAGATCACACCATTTTATATATGTAAATGTGAAGCAATCTGGTGAAGTATAAAGTGGTTTTCTTTGATTTGATTAACTCTTGGGGAATGTGTGGAGAATAACTAAGAGAAACTTTAATTTTTTAGTATTTTTATGCTTTATTTTAGATTAGATGTTTAAATTATTGAAAAAAATTCAAAAAATAGACAAATGGATGGAGATTTATTGAAAATCTTTCATTTTCTATGAAATTTTTGAATGCTTAAAGCTAAATATACTTAAGTGATAGAAAAATTGTTGATGTTCATGAAAAATTATTTCAAATCTTTTGATTTCATGATATATTACTTTATGATTGAACTGAGAATTTCGTATCTAATACATATGATTCTAAGCAATTGTATTCCCTTTGAGATTAACAACAATATCATATCATACCTTAAAGTGAACCTAGTATCATCAAGACCTGATTACCAGAGACTTGGGATTAAGCTAAGCCAACCTTTTCCTATTACACGGACACCCCTAGGTTGCCTTTGGTTAAGTCTTTCAAGAAAGATAGGCTCTTTGCAGTTTTCCTGTGAGGAATTTATCTGCTCTATTGTTGTGAGTGACATTTTCATCAACACTACCATTCTATCATTTTTTGAGAGAACATAGAGCTTTGACATTATTTCATTTGAGATTTAGTTTAAGATGGGTGAGTCAAATTATAGTTTTATCTTAATTTTAGAAACTAATAATATCTTCTCCAAATCTCTTCTCAAAGTTATTTTTGTAGCATTGAGACATCAATTAAGAGTCACTCATATTGATTGTGAAGCAGAGATTGAAAGTGTTGTTGAAATCAAGGTGGAATTAAGTTGCAATATTAACTTATGTATGTGTATTCAAATCTGAAAATAATATTACAAAATATGATTTAATGCATATGATTCCACATTCATCATAATAAGAAAACAACAAACAAATATGACATCATTTTTATGTGGAGAAACCCTTCCACGAAAAAATCCACACAAAAAAAGATGGCAAGTATATTATTTATCTTCAAAAGAGAGATACACCACAATATACTTCCTTGTTCTCCTATAACCTATATGCTTCCATGCACTTGCAAATAACACAAGATTCTACTACCATCTCAAGGCTCCAATTTATAGAACTTGTGGGAGGAAAAACTACAATGGTAAATCAAAACAAGAGGTGTTGAAACCACTTGAAAACAAACCCACACTCCATTCTTAGAAAACCAAAAGTTGTGATAATAAATTAGAATGTGCAAAAGTCTTCCATATGAGTTCCTAGCCCATAATCTTTCCAACTTTTGACATTCAAGATGCTCTAGTGACTATTCATCTTCTAGGTGGCACACCAACAAACACTCGTTTGACTCCAAACTTAGCTCCCCACTCAAGATTATTCATATTCCCAATGTGAATGCCTAAGAGAGAGTATTTTTTCCTCTAGTGATGTGTAACCTCCACCAACATTAATTTCCCTCTTGAAAATGCAATTACAATATGTCAAAATTAAATACATTTCTTACATGTCTCCTAGGACTCTTTCCAAGAAACGTGGAGATAAATAAATGGCGTAGGTTTGCAAGATAAATATCACCTAACCTAACAAGTGTGTATGAACAATAAGTCAATTGTTGCCTATTAAATTACAAACTTCATTTTTCTTTTTTATACATGTTTAATATTTCTACTTTTGTTAGTGAATCACACATCTGATGAATTATATTTAATACATTAAATGTGCATGATAAATACATGAAATAAGCATGGAAATGAATTTCTACTATTTTTCAATCCTCTTATTTTATTTTATTTTATTTTGAATTTTTAATAAATTGACATGTAATGGTTGCAACATAGAATACTATACAAAATTATATATTAATATGATAAAAACAATTATTTTGTAATGATTAATTTAAAGGTGAGTATTAATATCAATAAAATAATATTATGTATTTTTTCTTTTAATTTTTTGATTTAATATAGTATAAGAGTTATGTTCATCTTATTTTTAATTTCTTTCAAAATTCTCTTGTATTTCTTTCCATTGGTCTAGGTTGTTTTTTATTATATTAGCAGGGAAGGACCTATCCCATATAGTAACAAAGCAGAGCTAAAACAACATCAAAGATGATCTACCTTGTTTCTTTTATCCTATTATTTAATTTCTAACCAAAGACAATAGCCTTCTTCCTCTTTTCATTTAAATATAATTTTGTATATTATTTGTCCATCTTAATTTCTAATGTACTATTCACAATTACTATGTGGTCCTATGGGGGGCTTGGGCTTCTATTTTCATGGATCAGTCCTATGAAGCAAAAAAAATTATGGTATAATTGGAATCTTTTCCTTAAAAAATAGTAGCCCCTACCTTTTAAGACTGCAAATTTCACCCCGTGGAATTGAGGTGGGGCTAGAAATTGCCCCTACAACTTAGGAATTTTTTTGCCACTTGTCTATCACTTAAAATTTTAAATTCCTAAAAAAAAAATGAGAGAATTTTTATTTATTAATTAATTTTTATCAAAGTAATCGAGTTCATTCCTTCAATTTTGGAGTTCAAACTATTAAGCTCAATTGCAAAATTGAATTCATGAGACCACCAACTTTAAAATATTCCTAAAAAATCTCAGCAGCACCCACTGAAATCTTTTAGGAAGCCCCCCTCCATGAAACCTTACCCTTATATATGTTCAAGTTATTTGTTGATTCTTAAAAATAATAAGTAAAAAATATTTATATTTAAAAAACTTTTTAAACTTATTTAACTTAAATATAAAAAATAATTTAAAAACTTAAATATTTTAAAAAATTATTTAAATGTATATTTTTATTTAAATATACACATCCCTAAAAGAAAAACATAACACTACTGCAAATCCATAATATAAAAATATATATATTCTTTATATTAATAATATAAATATTAAACTTATCAAAAATAAATAAAAAAATGGAAAATAAAAAATGGAAAAATACAGAAACAAAATCAAAACAAGAAAAAACTAAAAACAAATAACTATATAAAAAGGAAAAATCAAAAAACAAAAAATCAAAGTTTCAAATCATTTCTAAATTGACTGTAAGCATTTACAAGTTATAATATATATGGTATTTTTAATCTGTGGCAAAAAAAACTCTTAAAACAGAGATAAGTGTTAAGATTCTAAAATAAATTTAAAAAACTATTTTTAAAAAAATAAAGCTGCCGTTAAGTTTCTAGAATGAATTAAAAAAACTGTTTTTCTTTTTTTAATAAAGCTGCAGTTCGTAAATCTTTGTTTTTAAAAGCAATTCATGTATTCCATTGTGTGACATCTCCAAGCAAAGTTTTTGTATTCATAGTTTTTGCTCTCGTCATCGCAACCACAGTTTTTGAGCTCATCATCATCGGCACACATTCTGCTCTAACCAGCAATACAAGATTTACATCTGTGACCATTTCATCAGGTATGTAAGCATTGCAATTCTTTTGTGTTTAGAAAATAATTAGAAATTTGTGCAATTTTTTTCAACCAGTAAATAGAAATTTATATAAATTTAATATTCTGTGTCTCTTTTAAATTATTTTATTTATCTGTATGATGTATGAAATTTATTTTTGCCCTTTTCCATTTACTTATGTTTCAATTTGAAATTACGCTCTGCATTTTGAATTGGTGTTTAAAGAAAGAGTGATGTGGATAATAAGGAAATAAATCCATCCATTCCCTCTCCTGTATATTGCGCAAAGAATAAAAGAGTTCTTTATTTCTGTTCTGTTTTTATATATGTAGTTTCAGTAGTATAAATTTAGGCTGAAAAATCCAAGTTCAATAACATTTAGAATGATTATCCGAATGATTGTCCATATGCTTGCAAACATGCCGCCATGATGAAGAATAAAGCATGTAAATCTCAGATATTTTATTTCTTATTTTGGCCATAGTTAAATATTCCTATGGCTGTATATGAGCTTATATTATTTTTATGTTTGGAAAGATGTTAACTGTATTTTGAATGCTCATTTTTTAATTTTTTATAAAACTTTTATTTATTATTGTGTATTTTGGTTTTTAATTTTTAAAAATTATCAATAAAATTTAATATGAATTAATATATTTTTGTTTTAATTGTTATTTTAAATATATTTTAAATAATGTACAGATTACAGTTTACAGCATGCTAAATGTACATATAAACAATTTCTGGACAAGTGATTGTTTAAAATTTGTGCAATATCCTCAATAAAAATATGGGTCTTTAATTGTTTACAAACTCTTATTAATTGATATCTTTGTCTTGAAATTAAAAGTGCTTTGACTGGGTTTTGTAGGTGGAGTAAAGAAAAAAATGGCTAGGGCAAAGGGAATTAAGCGAAAGGGCAGTGACAAGCAGGTAAAATCTGAACATTCACAAATTAAACAAATGCAAATTGTAATATGGTAACTAATTGTACGACTAATTTGCAGAGCCTTAGCCAACAAACGGCAGTAACAGTAGATGCAAAAGATGACAGAGAAGCGGTGGCAAATTTGAAAAGCCTGAATGAACGTTTGCTGACTACAATTATTAATGAAAGAAGAGAAATAGATGAGTTGAAGACAAAGCTGGAAATGTGTTATGATCATGAAAAGTTATTACAAGATAAGATGACTGAAGATAAGCAGTTGTGGGATTCTTGTAAGGAGAAGTTGGATGCACAGGTTTCAGGGCTACAAAATGAGCTTAATGAAACAGGAGTATTCAGCCAAGGACTTGAAGAACTGTGCACTAAGCTGAGACAAGAAAAAACTGATTTGGAAGGCAAGCTGAAAGAGTTCAATAATAGAATTAAGGAATTAGAGGATGAAATATCTGAAGGTGGAAGGAAGCTGGAAGGAAGACTTGTACAGCTGGAAGATGAAGCACAAATTTTGATTGAGAAACATGATGAATTGTGCACTGAATTAATTAAAGAAAAAAACGAATTGGAAAGTAAGGTGAAAGAATACAATGATGAGACTGAAGAATTGAAGGCAAAACTGTCTGAAGGTTGGCGCTTGTGGGATTCTTCTAAGACAGAGTTGGAAGGGCCAGTTGCAGAGCTGCAAAATGAGCTGAATGAAACAAGAGTGTTGAGCCTGAAACATGAAGAAGCCTGCATTCAACTAAGACATGAAAAAACAGAATTGGAAGACCAGTTGAAAGAGTTGAATAATAGGAGTGAGGAATTACATGCAAAAATGACTGAAAATGGTTGCTTTTGGGATACTAAGGCGAGTTTGGAAGATAGAATTGTAAAGATGCAGAAAAAGCTTAATGAAACAAAGATTCTGGCCCACAATAACCATGTCTTACGCACTGAATTAAGTAGAGAAAAAACTGAGCTGGAAAATAATTTGAATCACTCCATTAATGAAACTAAACAATTAAAGGAAAAAATATCTGAAGATGCGCACTTGTGGGATACCTGTAAGGGAGGATTTGAAGTTACAGTGGCAAAACTGCAAAATGAGCTTAGTGAAGTGAGAATGTTAAGCCAGAAGCATCAAGATTTGTGGTCTCAATCAGGACAAGAAAAAAAAGAGTTGGAAAAGAGTCTTAAAGGGCTACAAAATGAACTTGATGAAACAAAGATTTTCAGCCAGAAACACCAAGAACTGTGTAATATGCTAAGAGAAGAAAATAAAGGATTGGGAAATAAGTTGAATCAATGCAATGATAGGATTGGGGAATTAAATACAAAAATTGAAGAAGATGGGCGCCTGTGGGCTACCAATAAGGCGGATTTGGAAAGCAAAGTTGCAGGTCTTGAGCATGAGAAAAGGACATTGACCCAGGAATTTAAACTTCTGTGCACCCATTTAACAGATGAAAAAGATGACTTGGAACACAAGCTGACAGAATGCAATGATATGTATGAGAAATTGCATGCACAGATGACAGAAGATTGCAGCCTGTGGGAAGCTTGTAAGGCAGAATTTGAAGACTCTGTTTCAGGGCTGCAAAATAACCTTGGTTTGATGAGCAATGAAGGAAAAATTTTGAGGCAGGAATATATAGAATTGTGCACTGAATTTGAATTTTTGAAGGCTCAATTAGGAGATTATAATGATACACTAAGCTCTGTAGAAGATGAAAGATCGAGTCTAATGTCTCTCTCAGAAAGCAATGCAAAGAGAGTGGACGCCTTGCAAACTCAAGTGCAATTGATTACTGATGACAGAACACATTTGAGCAAGAAATATGAAGAACTGACCACTGAAAATGAAGCTCTAAAGTTGAAATTGGAAAATTATAAACATAGACTTGATTCAGTAGAGAATGAGAGGAACTCACTTAGATATACGTCAGCAAGCATGGAGGAGGCTAATGGTTCGTTGAAACAAGAAGTCCAGGAGCTTCAAAACAAGTTGGGTATGTGGGCTAAGGATTGCAAACGAGTTTCCACTGATGATATGGTCGATTCAGAAACAGGGGAGAGGCAGTTACTCAGATCTCTATCAGAAACCAGTGATAAACTGATGGAAGATCTGGTTACAGAGAATAGAACAGTGAAACAGGAAGCCCTTCGACTTGATAAACAAAACCAACTGTCACAAAAGGACATATTTAATAAAAAAACATTACTTCAAACAAAAGATGGAAAAATTAAGTTGGAACAGGTCGGAAGGAAATTTTCCAAAATACTGAAAGGATATGGAGGTCTAAGGGAAGAGCAAGTGAAGAGAAAAGAAAGAGAGGATAAAAGGAAGGAGGGTAGTGGGAGGGTTTCACATCGGAACCAAACAGCCTTCATTGGTAATTTGATGTCTTGCATTCTTCTAGATAACAAGTCTACTGCAAGCAGATGCTTATCTTCTAGCACAAAAGAAATCATTCTTCCTTCTGATGCACTACTTTCTGGATATCCTTATGGCTGGTTTGGTGGAATAGTATAACTAACCACCTTTCTCCCAACTCTGTGAAAAATGTATTTTGACTTTTAATTGATTATTAAATAAATCAAATCTACATTCTTGATGTTTGGATAGACAATTTTCAATTATATATATAATATTTTCTTATATATTTAATTTATTTTTTTCTATAATTGTTCAGACTTATATCATAATGTGTTTTCAGCATTATTTATCTAGTTTTTAGATCATCTAAATCTTCTTAAAAGACTAACATGATTTTATGGTGATACTATACTTATAGGTTTATAGTTAAATCTCTGCTGGTCTAAAATAAATTTACAAGATAAAAATATATTTTAATATAGATTTAAGAATAAGAAATATTATAAATTATAATAAAGTGTGTTATTATTATATGTTAGAGGCTTGACTATTCGTGGCAAGCTTTCAAGTTGTCAATTATTTTTCTTGTTCTACTTAGAGGTATTTGGACTATAATCACATGGAGGTTTCATTCTTTCTCTTTTTCATTCTTTCTCTTATTTTTCCTCATTTGATTTAGTAAGTTTATCTTCATTTTGGTATCTTCTAGTTTTCTTTAGTTTGTGGTTTTTGTCATACTTATTTCTTGTTGTGTAGGTGATTCAAAATCTGGTTAAATTATGTTGGAGGACTACAACCCAACTCCTCTCCCTAATTTGACCACCTCAAATAAATTCCAAAACCATCTCAATGGCCTATAATTTTTGTTTGGTCTTTATGTCAAAAGAATCCTAAATAGTGAGAATCAAAATTTAACCAAATGACCTTTATATAAGAACACATGGGGTTTCCTCAATTGACACTCCATGCATCACAACTTATGTGTTTGTATATCTAAGTGAGTTCCTCTTTTGTACTGGGTCAAGTCTATGTTTAAAATTTTCCAATTTCAACTTCGAGCTTCATTTTTAGTGGTCTATGCACTATGATATCATCATGGGAAAGTGATGCCTATATTTTGATACTAGGATCTTTATTTTTTGTTATTTCTATTTTTACATTCAATAAATGTCATTTTAGTAACTTCTATTTTCTATAATCTATAAATCATTTCTACTTCTCTCATCATTTAATTTAATGTAATATAGAAGCTAATAATACTTTAATTTCCATGTTGTATTTATAAATTTACTTAAATACCATTTTAAATTTCACTTTTTTGATGAAATTATCTTGATGATTAAAATATTGTTTTGGTGTTGTAAGAGAGGTCATACCAATTTGAATTATGTATGAGATAAAAGGAAAAATTAGACCATGATTACAATGCTCATTTTTTATAGTAATCATATTACTATAAATTGATTGGGAGCTAGCTATTAGTTATTTCTATCATCTAATTAAAAAGGTAATATTTGAAAATATTCTAATTTAAATATTTAATTTAGTTATTTTGCTAGTTAGGTCTAGCTTTTTGGAAGCTTTTCCACTTTTTCATCTTTCATAAATTTGACCATGGTTGCTTGCGAAGCATTAACCTTGTTCATTATTAAAATTTTCTTAAAGGTTAATAAAGCTCCTTTAATTCCAATGAATTAATATGTTCTCCTCTACTTCTTATGGATGACTTTGTCTAATTCTAATGGAAAAAATTATATATATTATACTCTTTATATTCTAATTTAACTTTTTATTTATGTAATATTAAAATATAGGTGGTATTTTTTATGTAAAAGTTGGTATATTTTTAGATTATTTTTCACACATCTTCATAAAAATAGTTTTGTGAGAACACTTGTGTCTTAAATAACCTTACAATTAGAGATTTCATGTCTAGGTTAGCTTTAACCATTTAAAATTTAAGATGGTCCATAAACCTTAGATTCTTAAATGCCCTATTATATTTTTCTATAGGTATGATGAATAGTGTTAATAAAAGATTACATTACTCTTTATATACTAACTTTTAATATAATTATACACTCTCTATAATTTTTCCAAGAGCTCACAATACTAAGTTTTCATGATCTTTATCCTCTATCCACTTTTATCCATGGATGAAATCTAAAGATCCCCCATATATCTAGGCTCCCTTTATGATCTACATCCTTCACCTTCCCTTTGTGATCTCCATATAACTCCTAATCCTTCTTAGGAATTCCCACACCTTATTTCCTCTCACCAAAATATTTCATTGTTGAATCCCCTCTCCAAACCATTGTTGCATACCTAACCCCTTCTTATCCTTTCTCCTTGACATATCAATGGTGTTTTTATCTCTCATATTATCTTACATTACATAAGAACACACCACCAAGGAAATAGATATCCTCCTATAGTTATTAATAGCTAAAATTCCTTACAAACACCACAAAAACCCCACATAAAAAGTATACACTCAAATTTTGCTAAGGCTAAGTTGTGGTAATCACTCAATTCAAGGGAAAAGTTGGTTGACCCATTCACTTGACATTGAAAAGATTTTCATTAGATTATCAACTAGGGCTAGTAGGCTTCTGATGGTATTGGCACTATATGTGATTTCAAAGACTTGAGGTTCCCTAAATTATCCTAGTGAAGGTACTATGCTTGCTAGAAAATCATAAAAATGCATAAAAATAAAAGAAGTAAAGCTAGTGCTTTGGCTATGCCTACAACTCAGGTGACTATCTCCACTAAGCTAAACCAAATCTAAATCCTCATATTCAACTCAACCATATTAACTCAAGATCAACTCAACCATATTAACTCAAGATCATTCATTACTCATTCCAAAATATCACATGAAATCTTGCTCAAAAATTGTATTCAGGAAAACCATATTTAAACAATCAACACCTGTGTCTATGTAATAACAACTAAAAATTGAAAAGTGTTTGATAACCAGATCCACAACTAAAAGATTAAATCAACTATCTACTAAAGACTCAACCACTGGTTATATACATGCATGGGGGATTTTATTCAGAACACAACTCTAAACTAGAATCATTAATCACAACTCTCCTAGATACCAGAGCGTAATTAAGATTTAGCTATCGTAATTGCAACTAAAAAGAAATAAGAATCCAAATGGGATTAGAACTCTGCAATAACAAAATTGAAACGTGGAATATAAGACCGGTTACTCTAGAATCCTAATGATAATAGGTTTCTCCAAGTCTTCAATTCCTTTATTGTTGTCATAATGATGCATGATTGTCTTCATCAGGTATCTCAATATTGTAGTTATTGTGCTCAATGTATTTAGGAACATCCTATGTTTCCTTGTTTAGGAACTCCTTTAGTTGGGGGTTGCATTCAGTAGTTGTTGTGAGCTACAGTGTCTTATCAGGCTATAAGGGGTTAGTTAATAAAACACATACACAATACTAACTACCATTATTAAACATGGATATCAATTATAATTCATACATATTCACATACAAATCAAGCAACACCATCATATCATAACTGCATTTCCATATACTTTAATGAAGTCCAAGGTCTGCATAATAGACATAAAAGATGACATTGGGTGATCCCACAATACTAGTTTACAATTTTTGGCCAAACTAGACACTGAACTTATTTTTTCTAACTAAATCTTCACTTTCAGGCACCTATAGTGGCTAAATCATGAGGAATTTGAAGATTATGCAAACTAGTGATTTGTGACATTTTGTGCGTAGATTCTAAATATATTTTTTTTCAAAATTTTTGGAATTAGATTGCACTTTTTTTTCCATCTCCTTTGAAAGCTAGTTTTTTTCAGTAAATACCATTTTTAAGGAGTGACGCTCACCGTAGAACACAACTTTTTTTCCATGAAGGATAAAATTCTTTTTTTTTAATTTAGATTTGTAACTACGATATCATGTTCTTCCAATTGGTTTCATAGTATTTTATTGAATATTTTTTCTTTAATCAAGTTTTGAAGTCAAACCAATTACAATTCAAACATAGGCATAACGTATAACACATAACTTTTTTTGTATGTATTGAAATTCAATTTTTTTGGTTCAATCAAGGACTTCAATATCTGATGCACTCATATTTTTCAAAAAAAAATTGATAATCTTCCATTTTCCCACATGTGCAGAACAAAGAGCTTGATTTTCAGTGAAAAACCTACATTCACAAGAAATAAAAAATAAATATAATAAGAAAAATAAATTTATTTAAAATTATACTTTTTGGGAAGCATATAATAAGGACTACATACTTACAAAAAGTAAATTTTAAATGAATTCATTTGATCCCCTAAAAGGTAAATTAAAAGTGATTTTTTATCAGCATTTTGATAGGTGTAAAGGATACTCCGTTATAGGTATGGTTTAAAACTGGCGAGGTTCTATCTAAGGGAGTTTGATCTAAGTTAGTTTGATCAAACCCTCTTCAATTGGAATGCTTTAAATGAGAATTTTTAAGGTTTAAATCATTATAATTTCTAAAAATATGTGATTTTAGCAAAAATCAGAATCTCCCAGAAATTGGAAACTAGCTTTGTATGATCACCCCATACTATAGGAATAATTGTCTTAGGAATGTCTTATAAGTAGTATAAAGAGAACAAAAAACTAGCTAATAATTAGGTTCATCAGTCTTTCATATTCAAAGGGTCACAACTTTTCACCTTTGAAATGTCACAACCTATTAAATCATATCATCACTATTCATGAGAACCTAGAAATTAATTTATTTGCAATATTTCCTAAGGTTGTATTCTTAATTGAATTTTTCAAGGATATTATGGATATCTTTTTGAACGATAAATTGCTCTCCCTTTTATGTTAGTTCTTATCAACCTAGAAAGCATTTCGACAAATAATGCTTTTAATACACATGGAGTAATTTTGTTGAAGATACATCTGATCATGAAGCAAACAAATAGATATGTATAATACATGAAGTATGAGGCATACACATGAATACACATAATATGTGAAGTATACACATGAATCATAAAGCATGCATTTGAATACATGTAATACATGAAGTCTACACAAGAAGCATGAAGTATACCCATGAAAACATGAAGTATACACAAGAAGCATGAATCATACACGTGAACACATGAAGTACACACAAGAAGCATGAAGCATACATGTGAATAGTAGGATGAAGCATACGCGTGGAATGGTAGCATGAAGCATACACATGGGATGGTAGATGTCTTCCAAGAATTATATGACAAACTTCTAAAGGTATGAGGTCACATATAATAATGTCTCACTCATTTTTAGTTTCATACTTCAAAGTGCATTGTATAATTACACGAATTTCCTTACCATGCTACAATGATTCTAGAGAGTATGGGCTTAGATGTGTGGTGGTAGAGAGACCTAGGTGTTAGATTTCATCATGTATTATTATATTCATGTGATTGATTTAATGTTCAATAATCTTAGAGGAGAATAATGTTCAAAATTTATATATTTACAATTATATAAAGAAAGAGTGCATGAAATTATTATATACAATCGGCCTATGCTCAATGTAAATAAAATCAGCCTCAAGCATTACATACGTTAATCGATCTCAAGCATATATTCATATATACACATAAATATATTTATATATATATATAAGTCAACAGATAGCTTTAACACTATGTCTTTTATATTTACATATATATATATAT